>VYZQ01058355.1:37138-75836 GCA_013400655.1 Mystacornis crossleyi | reverse complement strand
CCACAGTGAATTTCAATTTTGGAGGAGGTTCTGGTTCTTGTCACCCTTAAATTCACCTCCTAATTTACTGGATATGAGGATGTTTCTGATCAGAGATCTCCAGGTTATTTTCTTACATCAGTTTCACATCACCATCTAAAAAGCTTTGCAGGTGATCCTAACAAAATTCTTCATGAACAGCCAAATAGGCCCAGTGGAGTTGAAATCTTTCCTCTGGGTAAAACACTGGCAAAACAACCCCTTTGATTTAAGGTGTCAGGTGAATATGAAGATGCAAAGGCAGGACACTGAGGTGATGGTGACACAAGCGTGAGAGTCTGGAGTCTTCTCACCAGCTGGCTATGTATTGCTACTTTTCAGATAACTACAGAAAAAAAAACCAGCTAAATAATGCCATGCATGACTTCTAAGTGAATCATTCTGTAGACCATGTTCTGAAACTTTCTCCCTCTCAGTGGAAAATAATTTTCTGCACTTGTGGTGCCACAAGTGAAACGGACCTTAGCAGTTTGCATCTGGCATTGGGTTCTTTGGCTACAGCAGATGTTAATTATGAATTGGCAAGGCATAATGCTGACAGTCCAAGAGTGGAGGTACAATACATGAAGCTTTACTACAAGGACTGCAAGGGTTCGTTCAGTATTNCCATAAATTTATCCTTTGGCTTTCCCTAAAAACTCAGTGAGGCCAATAAAAGATTCTTATGAATTGAACCCCTACTGAGAGACAGTGAGGTAAGGAATAGTATAGGTATCTCCTAAAGCATCATAGAAGTGTGATTTTGCCCTTTGTGATACATGAATTTACATTCTTCAGCAGAGTCTCCAAAACGCCAGTTGCACATGATGGGAAGGTATTGCTTCTTTTCACAGGAACCACACCAATGCTTGGGACACCAAATAAAGTTTTCAGTTTTCACTTTCTACAATCGTGACGCTGTGTCAGTGTTGGAAATCTGATTTCACAACATGTGACTTTCATGAATGGAGTTCAGCAGGATTAAGGTAATTCTAAAACTGAGGCATTTATTTGGGATTGCTCTTTGAAATGTAGAAAATTTCATGAATCCTGTGATAGCAGTCTTGGGCAGGAACTGTGAGATGGTTTGGATGGACCCTGGGGGGATGTGTTATCATTTGAAGTTATTTTTAGATGAACCCCATTGTTACTCTTCAGATAAATAGTAAGTAATTGCTACAATCAGAATTTTGCTGAACATTAGGATTGAGGTGGTGTCTATCCTTTCAGAAAGCTCAGTGGAACACTTCATATCCACACATCCTGTATACATTTGATAGATTCAAAATCTCTTCAGATACACAACACTCTAACAGTACTAAATTTTTACAATGTTTCTATGTTGTTTTATAGCGGTACCACTGGGATTATAAGTGTCTTGTCATGATACTCCTTGGGCATTTCTTACAGTGAAATTGCAGCCAATCTCTTAATCCTGAAATTCAGGTGAGATCTGGTCAGCAACTGGTCAAGCTTTATCTGAATTATCTCAATTATTAGAGCCTAGTCAATGATTTCTTTAAATGTGAAAGATGTTTCTGAATTTCTGTTCCCTGTCTTGCCTTTGAAGTTTTGTGATCAAATACTTCTTCAGACATCAAGCCTCTGTGCTGAAGAACATTTGTTTATAAGAGTGCATTGGCGTGAAAGCAGTGTAAATAAAAGCTCAAAAGGTCATGTTGTGTTTCAGTAATATTTATCTAACTTTCTCTTGATGAAAAGCAAATAAATCATTTGTGTTATTTATATAAATGAGGTCAAATAAAGTGTGCTTCAGTGAAAACTGAGGACATCTCTAGTACAATCTCTGTGATGCCGTATGGAGCATTATCTATCTAGACACCCTATCTAACTTCTCTAAACACTAAGTTAACTGCAAATAAAATTGTGGGAACCCATTTGAGCTTACTTTGCATACTCTCCTAATAGAAGTCTGTTGTAGTTTTTTTAGTTTTTTTTTTTCTGACTTTTATTTTTTAAGTGCGATGGGGAATTTATTTTGAAAATCCCATCTTCTTTGCTTGCCAAATTAAAGAAAATCAAGTCCTTTTTCACCAGTTTGAAAAATACATAACAAATTGACCGTAAGGAGCAGAGATATCATGCAATGTACTTAGCTCACGTAAAAGGTATGAGGTGACCTCACAGCCACCCTGAAGTCAGCGACAGTGCTGCAGTAGACACCATGAGAGCCAAGCTGTCTCTCTTTTGTGATTTTGTCTACTGATTTCCATGTGAGTAGATGAACTATAACCCACCTGGCAGCAGCAGCAAACTGCTGCCTCCCTAACTGTACAAAGAAGAGAAGAATACAACTTTTTGAATCTACCTTGTGTATCTTCAAGTGTTGGCTGCTGTAAGCCATTCACATCAGGATATCAGCCCCAGGAAGTGTGGGTGCCCAGCTGAGCTGCATCCACATACTGTTCTGGGTAGTAAAGTGGGGATAAAGTGCTGGGAAGGGAGGGGAGAGACAGTGGCATGTGTGTAAAAAGGAAGCAGGGTTACATCACCAGTTACATCATGGTAAATATACACCAAAATAAACAAGTGGGATTTTTTGGTAAATAAATTATGACTCTCCACACAAGTGAGAAGTAAGCTCTTCATCACCCATGATGGTGAGAACCCTGTCCTTACCAAGTGGAGAGTATGTGGATAGGGGCAGAGTGTTTGAGGTTGCCAAACCATGGATCCCCAACACTGCATGCATTTAGTTTTCTTTGCTTTTGGGTCAGTCAAAGATGACAGGAACAGTGAAAAGCTCCTCATCAAAGCTGTACCTGCCAATATAGAAATCAAGAAGATACAAGTCAGTTACAGAATGGCTAAGAAAGGTGTGTGTTTTTCCCACAAATAGGATTCAAGACTAAATCTCATTTAAACACTTACTGNAAAAGGCAGCAGAGATGCTCAACATGAGATGGAGAAAATTAATTTTTTGAGCAGTCCTCATCCTCATTTTTGAGCATCCAAATTCCAGTACTGCCCTGAAGGGTTTCTGAAGTACTCACTGTTCTTAAGATTACAATTGTATCTAGCAAGTGGGTGGGGGAGTGCTGGAGTCCAAAAGCCAAAGTGGATGCAGTTTGGATCCTCAGTTTGCTTAAGATGCTCCTCTTTCCTCCCAGCCCTAAAGTCTGTGGTTGTTAGGGTACTGTCTGTAGGTCCTTCTTCCCTTGGTATTCATGGCAGCACTTCCAAGCTCAAGCAGCTCCTGTTGTTCTTTGGCTTTTGTGTAGCTGGCACAACAGATGGCTCAGGAATATATGTGCTTTGAGGCCTCTCACATTCCAGCTCCCCCTTTTGAAATACAAACCCTCATCTAATATCCATAATCCTTCATGTCAACTGTTTCACATTAAAAAGAGATATAATTTTGGTTTGCTAAACAAAATTTCCTAAGGGCAGACCTGCTAATGATTAGCTGATGTAATAATGCCCAATAAAAGCAACTTGTAGTGGTGAAGTAGATATTACCACACCCAATAACCAATTTAATTGTTTTCTGATTTGTACAATTCCATTGTGAAAAGTTTTAAGAAGACGAATGATATGTCTTGCATTCACCTCATGAATACTTCAATAAGTTACTCAGATTTTATTAGCAATAACCCAACACCCACCGTATTTCATCTGAGTATTTGAAAGTGCTTTATAAACAAGACTCAGAACACCATGATTTTTTTCTACGCTGTCTCCTTAGTATAATGTTTATTTCTTGTCAGATCATTCAGATGAATAGGCAAGGTTAATGGTGTAAGACCAAACAGAAGTTGAGCAGAGCCATTGTTTCCTTCCTTCCTTGCACCAGCCCTAACATTTCTAGGAGTGTACATGAACTATTTGGCAGCAGCATGCTGAAATGCCCATACAGCTCAGGAAGTAGGACAGAAACCAGATGGGGAAACTCACTGGGATGAGGTGTGGCATCACCATCAGGAATGGCACCACGTGGCCGTGTCAGGCTGAAAAGAGCGACACTGGGCGGCAGGTGTTACCAGTGTGGTCTGCAATGGCCAAAGAACCATTACTTTGCTTCCAGTTTTGAACCTGAGGTTTTCTCTTTGTTTTCTGGGTTTGTTTTGTTTGTTTGTTGGAGTTGTTTTGTTTGGTTTGGGATTGTGTTGTTGTTGTCAGAGGTTTTTTATGTTTGCAAAGGAGAACACACTTTTACAAAGGTTTACCTGAGAAACATAATATTTCATCCAGTGTTGCTCTGATGGGATTTCCGTAAATATCTGGGCAACAATCAAGTTTTAAAATAGTGGGTTGTGGGCTTTTCCAGAGCTCTGTTGGCCTTCAGATTTTAGGATAAATTTGTAGGCAGTTTTACCTGAAATTAGAGAATTACTCAACTTTTTGTCAAACTTTATCATAAAAAAAATATCTTGGTGCAGCAGCTTTTTTCTAACCATTGCAGGCAGCCCTGTCATAATAAATATAACTGTCACAAACTCATTTACCTCCTAAGTTTGGAGAGGATGTAACTTACCTCATCTTTAAAGAATAACATTGACACTCTTGCTCCCACTATTGCTGTCTCTTTGGAGACCAATATTCAAATGCAAAGAGTCAGTTCTTTCTGCCATACAACTTTATAATGAAAGATCTAAGTTCCAAGGGTGAAACGCATACCAAATTTTATTGAACCTGGAAAGAAAGGTTTTCTCATTGAGAATGCCCAGAATCAGTTTCACTTGGGCAAAATAATTACCTGCAGTTGTCACAGGTGAAAAGTGTTAGCCAAGGAAGCACATATGCCAGTCTATTAATTTGCTGAGAGACTAGGTAGGATACTTTGAACTATATTTCTCTGCCTAGTGGAGAAAAAACCAAGTACGCCCCTTGACTGATTCTCAAAACCGTATAATTAATGACTCCAGAGAGAGTGAGAAAGTTACAAAATTTTTGAAAGGGTATTCTGAGTTCTGAAATGACATATTTTAACATCAAGTAATCAGCAGATGAGACTCCCCAGCCCATTTAAATATTCAATACTTTATGCGTGATGATATCAGTCATTCTTACAAAGCACAAGCGCCTTAAAAATCTCCTATGTTTCTCCTTATCACCAATTTTTACAGTAAGTATGCAGCACAATTTACTGCCTTGGTCCGTGCATGGAATTTCTATTGGCACAAGTGAGAACTGTGTGTGCTCCCAGTCACGGATACAGCTTGGCCTTTGGGCAGCTCTCTTCAAATGAGCCCGTGGGGAACAGTACCACACTGGGCAGCCAAAGAAGTTCTAATTTCCATGATTTTGTACAATTGAGTACTCTATTTGCTACCTTCCAAAACCAGTAAAGCTCTAGCTGAAATGTAATTCCTAGACTAAAACCAAAAAGGTGAGGGAAACTTTTAAAGCACTATGCCAATAGATTTTGTTTAAAGTTATTTTTATTTTCGTTGCAAGGCCACAGGTTCAATTAATCTTGAGTTTCTCCAGGATAACAATTTCATAATTGTTATTTTGTTATAAGCCCATGCACAGGCAGTGTTATTCTATGCAATTCTGATTTCAACTCTGTTCACTTTGGGTAGCTGCTGCTAGGGATGCTTATTCTGGAGTCACTATCTCACTAAATGCTCAAGTGTAGAAAAGTCCAGAGAGGTCTTTTCCTCAGACCAGAAGCTGAATGACTGTTGTTAGTTAGAACATACTGGTTTCATAAGGTAACGTAGGTGAAGGCAATACTCTTGAATTTATCTTTATGCTTTTGAGCACACTTTAGATCCCTGGCTTTACTCTGGGTTTCCCACCTGCAGTTAATTCCCAGTGAATCTTCATCTTGTCAGTAACATAGAAGGACACTATGGCATCATTTTTGTGCATCTTTTGCTCATGTACGTCTTGTCTAGAGCCACTACAGTGTAACATGTGCTTCCTGTCAAATATAATATATAATCAGATGAATGTCAAACCTATGCAGGAATAAATTACAATAGAGTGTAGAAATCCTAGTGCCTAAGCAATGGTAACCAGTGCCATTTTAGAAACTCTGCCTGTCCTTCACCTCCCTTTCCCAAGGCTGCAGATGTGCTGTAGGGTTTTATGTCACATTTGCCAGCCTCAGGCAGGTGTCTTGAAGCCACAGGACATCACAGGCTACTTTGCATCTATTGCATGAAGTGCCTGTGCTTCGGCACTTGGATTGTTCTTTATATGCCCTGAATCCTGGTTAAACGCCTTGGCCTCAACACGTTATATTTTCTTTTGAAGATGAAAATTCTCCTATTATTACAACTAGAACAGAATTTAATTTTTCATTTCGGAAGGTATTGCAGGGGAGGCAAATTCTGCTGAGTGCTTCTCAATGACATAATTAAAGACACAACATGAACATGAAAATTACATGTCTGCAAGACGAATTGAAAACCTTTTCTCCTCCCACTCCTTTGAAATAAAATGTGGAGTGAAACATGAAAATTCTCAACAATCCCTGTTTTGTGAGACTGTAAACATTTTAAGTGATTTATTATCATGCCAGGTATTTTCTTTACCACATTTGGCTTTGACACACTCTTTGAAACACAAACATACCCTCTATTACTTGCTTGGTGTAATACCACAAGCACCAGGGTGCAGCGATGGTGGGTGGGCTCTCTTCTTTTTCTTCCTAAACACAGGAATTCTCTAATGCTTTAAGTACACAGGAATGATCTATATAGGATGGTCCCATTCTCCCACTCCTCTGCTGCCTTTCTTTCCTTTCAGTTAATTCAGTAAAGCCTCATGAGTGTTGGAAGGTAGATGATGAAGTCATGCAAATCAACACACCTTAAATCACTGGGCAACAAAGGAACCCTGTTGATCTCCCCAGACTTTTCTGCGCAGGAATGAAAACCCACATGAGGTGTACCAAATGCTTCTGCTTATAACAGAAGTGGCAATTCCTCTTTTTGGGCCAAATGCTACTCTTAGATGCATACATGAGACCCAGGTGAGGAAAATGGAAGCCAAATGGTGCATCAACTAGCAGAATTTGGCCCAGAGATACCAGGGGAATTCCTAGTCCTGTTAATTGACTGCAGTGGTGACACTGAGATTACTAATAAGATTAAAAAGTGATGTCCCCCACCACAGTAAATTTGCTGTGAAGATCTCCCCCGTGGCATAGGCAGAAGCCTCTTCTATATATCCCCCTATTCCCATTTCAAGCAACTTAAGGTGACATGTCCAAGGTGCAACAATTTTTCACAAAAAGCCTATCAGATTGGATGTCTCTGACAGCAATTATGTACTCTCAGTAAAATGAGACAAGCAACACATTTTCTTGCTGAAACCTATTAGAAGCTGGGAGAGATGTGAAGAGCCAGATTCTCAGCTGCACTGAGACATTTTGTGTTGTTAGAACAATGGGACCAAAAGGAGATGGATCTTCCCACAGTGCAGTTTATTCCATTGTTGGGAAATCTGTAGCCCCAGTGGCTTCTGCAGCTGGTGGCAGAGAGAATGCTGAAGACAGGAGATGACAGGACTAGCATTGCTGTTCCCTGTCCTTGCAAGCTATTGATAAACAGCTGGGTTAGCTTAAAGCAGCCCCAAGCCTGTTTTTTTAACTGTTCATGATCCGATTTAGATCAAATTAGAACTGGGAAGCAGGAGCCAGTGCCATTGTCATCCTTCTACCTTATACTTGCAACTGGCAGCTGTAGGGTACTGCTAAAAATGCTGAGAGACTTGCTGTTTATCCCCATCAGAGACTCAGGAGGCTGTGCCGTTCCTGCTACTGTCTTGGCAGGCAGCTTCCTATATAGAGGCACTCTCTCTCTGATGTAAAAATTAACTCTGCTTCTAAGAAACGCTGATTGCACATGTCCCTTCAAAACCTTGGGGGCCAAGAAACCCCTTGTGTGTTCCTCTGCAATGGCTGCTGTGTGGGGAACCAAAGTGGGTGTCTCCCAACCCACCAGACCAGTGGTGGAACTGTGGCTTTGTGCCTCACATGTGGACAGGGACATCTCTGCTCACTTCTCTCTCAACAATGGGACAAGCATTCTCTCTCATTTTTATCCAGCCCTTTCCTTTCATGAAACTGAGCTTTGTGGAGCTTTGTGACTTCTGCCCATCTGCTTTTTGGAAACTGTGTGACGGTTTCAAAAGTTACTAGGAGGGAGATAAAGAATGAACACTCACTGCCCTGCATGCAGTACGCATGCATTGTTTCATTAGCAAACTAGGTTTAACATAAAACTTAACATAGCTAACTTGGTCATGTTCTTAATGCTGGATTTACATTAGTGTGATACCAGTAATGCCACTCATTCATAGAGATATGACAACCCCAAAGGTTTACTGCTTTTTTGCACCCCTGTAACCAATTACACCAGGGCAAGGCACTTCTAAATTGCTATCAGTACAAAAGTAGCATTTTAAAATCGCTTTGTGGGGTATGTATCACTTCAGATGGGTCTGAATAACCATGAATCAAGCTTTAAAGCTCTTACCACATGTTAGGAGTCCATCTAAATCTTCTCATCCTCTTACTGAAGAACAATAGCTTTCACTTGAAGAGACACTATTAAGTGGCAAAATGGATTAAAAGGAAAAACAGGGGGGGAAAGGAATAATAATAAAAAACCTTCAATCACTTAACTTACAGATGCAACTAATTGATTTGCGGGTTGGCAGGGGAGTGCCATGGCAGCTAGTTTGATGTAGTAATTAATGCAATCATCCCTCTTTGTTACTTCTTTAATAAGGTAAACACCCTGTTAAAATAAACTGAAACAGTTGTCTCTGGCCCACAGCTTGCAGTTGTGGTGAGCAGCGTAATAACCTCACAATGTGAAACTTGGACAGGAAAGAACGAATTACATTAATCCCCAAAGGTTCTTACTGCAGACTTTTGAAGTTTTAGCTTTAGAGTGGAAAAGGAGATCTGAAACTTGGAGGGTATTCACCCTGTGGCTCCTGAGAGAAAGCAGTGTGTATCTGCTCAAGCACCCTGAATCCAGCTAATAAGGGCTGGAGATAAGCTCAGTTTCTGCAAACACTCACATGTGTGCTTATCTGCACTACCACAAATAGTCCCATGGTACTAAAAGTTCAACACAGGCATAAAAATCAGCACTTGCACAGGTAGCTTTTGTACTGTTTTGGAGTATCAGTATGAAGAAGGAGAGTTTCAGTTTTGGTTTTAACCTAATGATTGTTTTTTAGAAGTAGATTCCAGCAAAACCCACTCTCATTAGCATGATTCAAAGGGCTGCTTTATTTGTTTGGGTTTCCCGCTTCAGGTTTTCATTCCAGACAACAGAATTAAGAAGGAAGAAGCTGTGCTGTATTGTTAAGGATCCCTTCAATACAAGGCAGTTGCTGAAACACAGCAAAATGGAAAAAAAAATTCCCTGATGAATAGTAACATTTTTCTTTCCTATTTACTGTACAATGATTTAACTCTAAGATGTGTGCAACTCAGAATTTCAATCAGATATTTGGGATTTCTCTTAGTTCCTAAACCCCCTTTGTGTTAGTGGTTTCACATAAAATGCATGAGCACTCCTTTGGACTGAAATCTTCGCACCTGACCTGAAAACTTTCAAATACTTTCATGCAAAATCTATCTGGCTTCTTTGAGAAGTCCCATGTGACCAAAAGATTTCAGTGTCTTCTCAGTTTCTGCTCTTCCCAATGACGCCTCAAGCCTTAATCACCTAAATGATAATTTACTAGATTCCCATAAGATACAGGTCCAAAGACAAATTAAATCACTGGAAGTGCAGAAACTTTTGTGATGAATAATGTAGTTTTCAAGATGGTGAGTGCAGGATATGTTTTACTAGGGTAGATTTACAGTGCAAATAGGTTACAAGGGGTTATGGCCTCCTTACTCATGTCAGCCAGCATAATGTGCTCAGAGTGCTATGGGCAAAATAGGCTCCATTTGTGGAATTTTTACTTTATTACTTATTGCCAATTAACATAAATCTCTGATTACTAGTTAGAGAGTACTGAGAATAGTTGGGCAGGAGTGTTCATCTGCAGGTGGGTAGGAAGGCTCTGCAGGTGGAATCTGAACAGGCTGGCTTGGAGGGCCAAGGCCTGTGGTCTGAGGTTCAACAAGGCCAAGTGCTGAGTCCTGCCCTTGAGTCACACCAGCCCCAGGCAATGCTACAGGCTGGGGCAGAGTGCCTGGAAAGCTGCCCAGAGGAAAAGGATCTGGGGGTGCTGGTCCACAGCAGCTGAACATGAGCCAGCCAGAAGTTCAGTGGCATCCTGGCCTGTATCTGAAATTGTGACCAGCAGGACTAGGGATGCAACTGTCCCTCTGTACTCGGCACTGATGAGGCCACACCTCGAATCCTGTGTTCCATTTTGGGCCCCTCACTACAAGAAAGACAGGGAAGGGCTGGAGCAAGTCCAGAGAAGGGCAACGAAGCTGGTGAATATTTTGGAGCACAAGTCTCATGAGGAGTGTCTGAGCAAGCTGGTGTTGCTTAGGTTGGAGGAAAGGAGGGTCAGAGAGAACTTTATTGGTCTCTACAGCTACGTGAAAGGAGACAGTAGGAAGGTAGGGGGTTGGTCTCTTCTCCCTAGTAACAAGTGACAGTTGCACCAGGGGAGGTTTAGATTGGATATAAGGAAAAACTTTTCCATAGACAGAGTGGTCAAACGCTGGAACAGGTTGCCTGGGGAATCACCACCTAAATACCTGGAGGTATTTAAAAGAATTATAGATGTGGCACTTCGGGACATAGTTTACTGGTCACATAGCAGTGCTGCCTTAATGGTTGGCCTTGATGATCTTGGAGGTCTTTTCCAACCTTAATGATTCTGTGATTTGTGCCCTCCTTCCACACTGGTCACTGCCTGTTACCAAACACCTGCCATTTATCCCCAATGCACAGGGTCCCTCTGCAGGCTGTGCAGTCTCCTCCATCCAGTCTCCTCCTTCTCCTCCAGAGATCTCCCTCAGGGCTGTTTATTTAAGTTCTTCCAGGGTTAGCATTTTAACAGGAAAAGCTTCAGAAAGTTGAAGACTGTCTTTGCTGTGCTGAATAGGGAGATGCATTACTCACAGCATGTAGCTGCGCGTGCTCTTTAATAAGCTCCAGAGCTTTACTCCAACCAAGAATTTTCTTGTTAAATTTTAAATTTGTCATTTCTAAAATGGTTGAAGCCAAGAACAGAAATAGTCTGCACAGCCCACAGAGAAAGCGGATGAGATATATATTTCATAGAATCATACAGTGGTTAGGATTGGAAGGGACCTTAAGATCGCCTAAAGAGTAAGGATTCTACTTTTGATAACTTTTAATTCCCTTGCTTTCACTCTTCGGCTGGAAGTCTTCATTCACATTCCTACAGTTGCAGCCTCGTATTTGGTTTCTTGCTGAAAATTGTCAGCTCTGAAAAAGGAAAAGGAAGAAACCCCCAGAGCAATCCCCGTTCCTTTCCCTTTGGGAGGGCTTTGCAGGAAGAGTGAGAAGCCAGCCCCTTGAGCCCACGGAGCTCCTCAGTGCCCTGCCCCAGACGGAAGAGCAGCCGTGAGAAAGAGGAGCCATTCCGTGGGTCAGGCAGCATTTCCCCGTTGTTGTTACCGTGGTGTCCTGTGGGTCTGCCACCAAAGTGATGAACACTTCCCCGCTCCGGCAAAAAGTGCATTGCACCGTCTCTTTTCTCTCATGAAAACCAGTGACCACGCAGCCACGGCGCTGGCCGACGCGGGGAGGAAACAATTCCAGACCTTTTAGCAGTAACTTTGGCCTTTGCTGGGGTCTGATGAATTAGCTGTCGGTCGGATCAGTTCACGGGGACAGTTTGCCCCGTAGCCCGCTCCCAGGAGCCGGTCCGGCCGGGCCCTCACCGCGGTGAGCGGGGACCAGCGCGGCGGCCGCCTGAGCTTCCCGGCCGCGCCACAGGGGGGCACGGCCGCACCGGGAACGCGCCGACACGAGCCGAGGGAAATGAGCCGAGCCGAGCCGTGCCGAGCCGCATCATCTCTGTGCCCCGGTGCGCACATGTCCACCGCCCGGCCGTGCCGCAGCTGCCCGCGGCCCGTCCCGGTTAGCGCGGGTTTGGGCCCGGGGAGATGCCCCGTCTGTGCAGGGCCCGTGCGGCGGGGCCTGGGCCACCTGGCCGGGCAAACGCACCTGCCGGAGATGGGGTAGAACTTGGGGCCTCTCCGGGTTCGCCCTCGGCCACCGGCCCGCCTGGCGCGGGTGGGAGCGGGGCTGGTGCCCGCCGGGCTGGGTGGCAGCAGGGGAGGGGGTGAGCGAGCGGGGCTGTGCAGGCGGTGCTCACATCCACCCCCGGCCCCGGGGCTTGGGAGCGGGGGGCAGCGGCCTCGGCAGCGTCTGTGCGGGAGCTGGAAGATTTGTGGAAGGCAGAGAAACATCTCGCCCCAGCTCGGCTGCCGCACAGTTGCTGGTGAACAGGGCGAGACTTGCTCTCAGCAAAGCTGCCCTTCCTCAGTTGGGCAAGGCAAGCAGAGATGCTTTTTCCCCTCAAAGCCTCTTGCACTCGGTCTGCTGTAGGCCACAGCTCTGTGTGTGTGTCGGTGCACACGGGGCAAACCCTGCGGAACGCGGCAGGACCGGCCCTCGGCGGGCCCGCGCGCGTTTGCAGGACGAGCGTCTTGCACGTTCCCCTCCCATTAGTACAGGTGAAGCTGAGGCAGAAGGGGGCCCTTTTAAAACCAGGGGTCTGAATTTTATAGTGGGCTGAATGGGCATCCGAAAGCAAATGTACCTCTAAGGAAGGAACGCAGAGAGGACCCTCTGCCAACCATAATAATCAGTGTGACTAATAGAGAACACCGAGAACTGTTCCATTATATCATGAGACATTACATCGTGCTTGAAAAAATAGTCTTTGATGACATGCAAAGGATTGGCAAATGCATTTCAGAGAATCCTCCTTCATTTCTTCAAGGATTTCAACCCATGTTCATTATGTTATTCATAATTTAACTTTCTCAGCAGTTATGTTGAACTTCCTGCTATGGGTCTTACGTGTTCGTCATTTAAATTTGGGGGGACAGAAGCTGTAGGAACTTCATTTCAAAATTACACGTTTATCGTTCCTTGGAGGAATTGGAAACTGGGACTTCACAATAATTTTGCCATGTATTTCTAGACCTCGCCCAACATGCAGCAGTTTTGCAAAATGCCAGATATTAAGCAAAACTCGGTTTGCATTTAGTCTCACCGAGCCTACAGAGTAATATTTCCATATAAAGTATTACGATATCAACTCTCATTTTTTTTGTAATTTTAATATCGTGGGTGTCAATCAGGAAGAAGATTGTTGCTTTTATTACAATGAATATAGAGCAAAACAAAGAACTTTTTATAAAATTAATATGCTCTGGGGAAATTCAGTAAATCTTTGTGAGAAGAAAATGGGTCTAATATATAAATATATAAAAGCTGGCTGTGTATTGTGCAAAACTTGCTTAATGCTAAAGGAGTAAATGTATTGTAAATCAATGGTGGGTCCCATAGCACATTATAGTATATTTTATTGGGTTTTACCTTAAGGTAAGGTCTTTTATTAAGAGTATATAAGAGCACATGCTGCTGAATACCTTGTTTTTCACAGTGCTCTATACATAATGGAGGTTTTTTTTTTTTTACTTGGTTCATTAAACATTCCTGTAATTAATGCATTTAATGGGAATCCAGCAGTAACAAATATAAAATTTATTGTGGTTTTAAAAAAACTGCTTTGGTTACTAGATTTTCCATTAGCAAATGGTGATGACCAAATTCCTCAAAATATTTCTGCACTCACCCCAGAAATCTCCTGCTAAAACAGGTGATGTTTTCAACTGTGTAATGGGAAAGAAATGCCACATAAATAATCCTTGTGAAGGATTCAGTATAAATCCAAAAAAATGTCTTTAAAATAATCCTCAAACCCCTCAGTCTCAAGCTTGATAAGAAGACGTCTGTATTAGCACTGGAGCTTGCTGGGTGAGTTATTAGGTGTTGAAAGACACCGTCTAGGAAGTCTGACCCATCAGAATTTGAATGTAAAAGGCAAGTGACAACTTCATGAATACATGAAAAGCCTTAGAGCCTGGTCCCAAAGCCCTCTTTCCCTGCCTGAAAAGCCCGTTTATCTTCGGATGAATAAGAGTTACAGAATTGGAACCTAAGGAAAAAATCGTTGGTATCCGTGGCCAAGGGAATGTCTCCCTCCCACCCATTTGATTAGAACCATGTGCAAGTTTGGCTAATGAGACTGTAGGGCTTTCCCCTCGCCTCTGTGGGTGATTGTGGCATTTTATTTGAATGCTGGTATGGTTTCCCATTCCTGTTCCTTGCAAGCTTTTGGTCTGAGCAAATAAAAAAGGAGATGTCAGAACCAGAGAATCTTTTTACAGCGTATAAAAATCTTCCCATCTAATCCAAGAGGAAATCGTAATGTGAAGAACATCGGTGTTTTAATGGCCTCCTAATGAGGATGAGCTTGGCCAGAGCTTTGAAGAAGACAAATGGAAAGCAAAACAGCTCATTTCTCCTTGAGGGCAAGGATTGCAGTTCCTAGGGAGGACTGCATGGATATGCCTTCAGCAGGTAAAGCTTTGCCTGCCCGCAGTCTCCTGGCAGGGCCCTGATGTACGGGCTGTTGGCAAGAGCAGGAAAGGCGGGGGTAGGAAAGGGGGGCATGCTCACGCTTTCTGGTTTCTCTGTCAGTCTATTCCTCTCTGTGTACTGCTGGGAAAAATGAAGACAATTATATTTACCTAAATCCCTGGGTAATTAAGGCACTAAATTAAAGCCTGAGAAGCACTTGAAACTTTCAGATGAAAGAGCCCATAGACAGACAGCCCACTTGTAACCTCACATGTCTGGGGTTCTCCCTAAGGTATGGGGGATACACAGCAAACACTCTGTACAGCCGCAGATAGGTGATCACATCTAATTTAAAAGCTCTCATTACTCCCTCCTGACAGGTTTGGATGTTTGCCTGCCTAGTTCCAAGGCCAGTGTCGATCCATTTAAAATTAATATTTTTCATTCCTCTCTCCGCCGTGTGCATTTAAAAGCTGTCCTTGGCTTTCCCTCCCAGCTGCTGGCTCCGATTAGCCCAGCAGCAGTGACGGAGCTCTGCTTTGCAGCTCCGATGGGTTCCTACTGCTCTCACGTTAGAAGTAGAGTTTTCCTGGAAAAGGGACTGCCTTGTTCCAGATTTCTTCCATGGCTTCAGCAAGCCAAAGTGTCTTAACTTCCAATTGGGAAAAATAGACTTTTCTCATCCTGTCACAGGAACAAGCTGTGAGTGCCAGGGGTGTGGATGTCATGCTTCCTTCTGTGACACCATCCCTTGACAGGGCTCAGCCCTGCATGCTCCCCTTGCTCAGCACGCGTGCATGAGGAAAGTAGAAATGTTTTTGTGAGCAGATCAAGATGGTACCTCTTTTTGATGCTGCAAAAAAGTATCTTTGTACGATTCTCCTGGAGTGATGTGCAGCATAACATAACAGAGGAAATTTACTCATGGAGATATGTGTGAATGTCCTTCTAATCAATTAAAAATGTGAGTTCTGCTCTGGAAAGCCACTGTAAAAAGAATTTTAAAGCACATTGTAAACAGTAGCTTGGGTTTCCCTGTCCCTGCAGAGTGAGGATTGCTGACTCTTTGAAGGCAGAGAGCAGGTCATGTTTTAAAGCTGCCAGCATGGCCCAAAAGTTACCACATTGTATTGCTGTGGAAATGTGGGGCTGTGGGTGTCCCCCCAGGCCCTTCACCTCGTCCCACACAGTACTACCACAAAGAGGTAGCAGAAACACCTGCAAAAAGGGCTGATACTCCCTCAGCTATTCTAGCGGATGAGTTTAGGATTGCAGGAATTAGGCACCAAGTGGGTATCAGTCAGTGCATGTTGCACTTACTCCATCTGAATGATAAAACCTTGCCTCTAAAGGCAACCACCATTGCAGCAGGACACTGGTAGCGAAACTACCACTTTCTCATCCTCCCCATCCAGCTTGTGAAAACTGCCTGGCTTTAACTTTAATTCTGACAATTTAATGTATAGATCAAAGTACAGGGGGCAGCTACAGCAGAACACCACTAACAAAAAACCCAAGCTAAAACAACGGCTGGTGTTGTGATATCCTACACAACCCTGTGTAACTGGAGTCCGCAGCCGTGTCCCACTGCGGACAGTTCCTTTTTCTTATCCATGGCTATGTGTTGCCTTTGTAGCACAGCTTCTTGAAGCTCATAAAAACTTCTACTAAGCTGGAATTGGCTCAACCACCATATAACACAGAATGAAAATGATTAGTGAAACAAAAGGGAAAGTGCAAGGAGGATATAGTCCTTCCATACAAAGCCTCCTGTCTTCCTATGGGATCCATTATAATCCAGAGGGCCCCAAATTTAAACTAATCGGTTTCTGCCTTTATTTATTTTTTCTCGACTCAATTTCCTACATGAACTGGCCAGTTATGTCAAATATTTTTCTTTCTTTTAAGTTGACTTGCTGTCAGCTGAATGCAATGCCCTGTGAAAACACCTGCTGACCTGCTGTATACACACATAACACAGGCACACAACTCTGCTGTTTGCATTTATATATTTATATCCTCTATATGTATCTATGCAATCTATGTCTGTCTATCCATATACCTGTATGTCTGTATTACTTGGTTTTTGAGCAGGACCCACAGGTTGCAAATTTCTCGTCTCTGCAAAATACACCTTCAAGCTTCCCTCTCTTTTGGCAAAGGCAGCTGCCTCATTGCTTCTAGTTCAGACTGCTCTGGCTTGCTCTGCTGGCAGGTCCTGGGGGAATGGACTGATCAGGTTCACTAATGGTCGGGCTCTTGTGGTATTTGCTTACCTAACACAATCAGAACACGCGTCTTAAATATTTTATCAGCTTCACTGGGTCATTCTCATACTGTGGCATTGTATTGCTGGAGAATAGAGCAGGCTGGAGGAAAAATAGTGCTCAAGAAAGCTGCAGAGAGTTTTAAGCCCATGGCAGCACTAATACCCTCCTTAGAGCCACTAAAACAAATGTCCCTGTTGCAGCACAGCAGGTTGGAGGGGAAAAAAAAAAAAAAAAAAAGTTAGGGCAATTGCAATAATAAAGCAGACCAAAGAATTGAGCAAATAGTCCCAGACCCTCAGTTGTTGTCTCTGACCTAAATGGTAGTGGTGGTCCTGGTTTAACTTTGATCCCTCCTTTCTGATGCTTGATTAATTTTTTGACTCCCTAGAAAAAAGTTCTCAATAAATTTTGTGATTTATCTTGTGCTTATTTCCCGTGGGCAAGCTCACAAATGCCTGTGAGTAAAGCAAAGTGTAAAGAAAGTGGGTGTAACAGGTTAACTCTGGGGGTTGTCCCAGAGCTGGAGTCTCCTGTAGTGGGCCCTCAGCAGCCAGTAGCTATTGTGGAGAAGAAAACTGGTTTTCCCTCTAAACCATCCATTGCCTGCCTCCAGCTAGACAGTGCTGACTCCAGGTGGTCAGGGAGAGCTGAGAGGTAGGTCTGTCCTGCAAGTCTTTGCTAGAGCCGTGGGTAGAAAGTGTTGCTATGAGGGGACCTAATCAACCACATAATTTCTGAGCCTGTCCCCAAGGGCTGCATGTGGGGAGATTCCCCCAGAGGAGGTCAGACATGGTTTGTCTCTTTTATGCTAAGATAGTGATAGTGTGATAGTGAAGAGCTTTGCCCCCTTGCATGTCCCGTGTTCCTTTATCCCAGTATTTTTAAAAAATCACCTCAAAACTAACAAAAAATCACTCGTGTCTGCCTGTTTTTCCATTCTCCTGCTGAAGGGTTTCTCTAGCACCAGTTCAATTCCAATGTCACAGCTCTTGTGTCTGTTTACATCTGGGCTCACGGGGGTTCACCACCCTCCCCTAGCTCCACACACCTCTTTTCAGGAGGGGTTTGTTTTCTCCCAGTTGCTGGTGTTGCTCTGTTACACTGCCTGATTTTTGCCAATGCCCTTGGGTACCTACAGTGTCCTTTGTGCTTGCTTATCATCCCTACTTGAATGCTGTGTTACATTGCCATTAGTTTTGAGTGTCCTTATAGCAAGTAGCTGAGGCTGCAGCCTGGGTTCAGGAAAAAGCTGGGACACGTTGAGGAGGAAAGCGGGTCCAGCCAAAGCACAAGAGGCTGGTGTGGCAGAGGGAAGGAATCTCTCTGTACCACTGCTTTGACTAGTATAAGCTGGGGCAACCTTCTTGCTGATGCGCAGTGTCCTCAGCTCAGTCTAGTTCTGGCTGCATCCCTGCAAAGGAGAAGGAAAAGAGTGTGTGCTCACACTGATTCATTTTCTTGCTAATAATAACTTTGTTATGATGTCCAGAGCAGCCTGGAGAGAGCAATAGTAACAGTGGACTGCTTGGAAGAGGAACAAATACTATGATCAGGTTTGGGAAACCATGAATCAGCTGTAAAGGGCAGTGTTACCTCAGCCTGAATACATCTTGCTTAGCTCATACTGTCAGGTGTAAATACAACTGTGTGGACAATAAAGTTAGCCTGTGATACGTCTTCATGAGAGGCACCTATTTTTACAGATATGATGATCCTCTTTCAGTATTTGGCCCCAGAGCAAAAGCCCTGCTGTATAAACACGTTAAGCATGACATCCCTGCTTTAAAGGCAGTGTAGGAGTATATGACCTCAGAAAAGGATCCAGCTAATACCATGCCTTGATGTTTGGGGAAAACGTCTGCTGTACCCCCTTAAAGAGGGAGCTATGTACATCCACTGCTCCATCTTCCAGCTTTTAGAAGGGGGCATGGCTCTGCCTTTTTCCTGCCCATTTTAGGAGGGTGAATGCTCTTGGCCAGATTTAGCCTTTTAAAAACCAGGGGGGAGAGCAGCAGAAGCTGTGCCTGTGCCAGGGCCCCCAAGGGAGCAGCACAGTCACACCGCATGGGGTCAATATCCTGCAGCGTGACATCGCCACGGAGCACTTGCGGGCAGGCTGGTCCTTGTCACTGAGGCTGCACCACTTGGGTCAGGCCCTCGCTCTGGGACTGCCAGCAAGACATCAAGTTGCATTAACCTACAGCTAATCTAATTCCCACTGGAGAGATGGGTTCATCCCGACTAACTTTAGATTACAGTTTACGCATTATTGTGCCAAGGTCTGTATTGGACAAATTTATAGTGAGAAATGAGGCTGGCAAGATAACAGGGGCATCACAATTAGAGCTAATTAGCCCAGCAGGAAATCCATTTCCAGGCAGCTTTTGGCAAGAGGAGAGGTTGGCGGGATAACAAGCACGGAGTGTATTTTGATACAAGCACACTCCAGCTGCAAGGAAAAGTAAAGTAACAGCTTGTCTCATCCTTATGGGGAGGCCTCATGTCAGGCTCCACCACGTAAGTCTTTTTGTTTGAGGCTTTGCAGCCTCCCTGCTTGGAAGCAGTTCAGAGAACTTGTTCTTACCAAGTCACCTTGGCTGCTGGAGGACAATGGTGAGCTGTAAGGTCTGCACAGCGCCTTGCTCCTGTCACCAGGCAGGAGTATGCCCTGCACCTTGCTCTTCCTCCAGTTTGGAGGGAGATGAGATGAGGGGTCGTAGGTAATAACAGAAATCACTGAAGAGTAGCTTGGTTTAATTGTAGGAGTTATCCATACAGTAAAATGTCTGGAGTATAGATACAGACAAACTATGGGAATTATTTGTATTTGAGTGCTTTATTATATTGGAATTGCAGTGATATTATTAACATTTGTACAAATGCACAAAATTCCTTTCTCTTCTAGCTAGAAAGAGATGTAAAAATCTGACCTAGTTGAACAGTCTCAATGAACTCACTGTCCATTTGTAACAATAATGGGTTCACAATGCAACAAAAAGCTTAACATAAAATTAAACATATTAAATGCTGCAGCAAGTATTTACATTTATGTACCAAAAAAAAAAAAAGTATCTCCCTCCAGTAAGGAAGGTGGTTGCTTTACAGAATAAAACAAACAGACATACAAACACAAAACCTTTGCATATAATACAAACAACCTCAAGCCCAAAACTTACTGTGACAGCACCTTTTTTTAATATAATATATATATATATTTATATATAAACTTCGATAGTTTAGGCTTACTCCAAGCAGTGCTAAAAGTTCCTTAAAACCAGGACAATGGCAAGTCCAAACAAGCAGTGTTCACTGATGAGTGCTACCCAGCGTTTGAAGAGAGCTGCTAGAGAGAGAGGGATACAGAACTCACGACCTTGGGCTGGGAAACACTTGGGTCCCAATGATAAAGTCCTTGGCAAAACTCTCAGTGGCAATTGTTCTTACTCAGAAGAGCGAATATACCTTTTGTGCAAAGTAGTTTGTCTTGTGGAAGCATGCTAAAGGTGATCTCTGTCAGGGAACTCCTTGCAACCTCAGCTCTATGGGGTGGGGAAAATATTTCTCTGAAATTTCCTAGATTCCAGCAAGGAAAACATTTCCCTTGAAATGCCCAATCAAGCCTTCCACCTCCCTTGCCCCAGGACACTGCTGCAGTTTCTGCAAAGCCAGAAGGAGCTTTCAGTTTTCATTCAGAAGGCTGTCACACAGATTTTTAGACAAGAAAGATATTTGGGTCTAAGACCCTCACGGCATCAGATGGCAGGTTCTGACCACAGGCTTTGTGAACAGTTCCACCAGGTGAAGCAGCAGTACTAACATTTAATTTGCATAAATGTAGAACTGGAGATCCTGAATCCCAGGTATTACACATTCGTCTAAATATAACGAGTTGCAGTTATTGATTCCAGTCCAAGGAGAGCCTGGGAAAGGATCAGATTTCCACTTAGAGAATCAATCTTGTCTCTGAGTGTGTGTGAACACTGACATTTTTGGCCTCGTGCAGTTTAGGATTTGCTATAAAGTCATTTTGAAAGCTATGGAAAACCAATAATGGTGAGCAATTTAGCTCTTAAGTGTAAAGCCACTGATAAAACTGAGATAACTGTAAGCTCTGGAAAAAAAAACAACAAAAGGAGGTTATGGATGTAAACAGTCTCTTTGTCTTTGCAGTAAGATGATCATTTCAGATGTTGAAAAATTGAACCTTTTTTGGTTTTTTGTGTTCAAATCACTTGAGATTTTATTGCTTTTGTTTGTCTTTAGAAGTTTTTTGTCTCTTTTCTTCTTTTTTGTTTTTAAAGGTGCTGTCCCTAGTCAAGTTATAAGGCAACATATTTTATTGATTCAGAACTCTAATACATAGTATGGCCACTGTTATCACTGCAGCTTTGCAGCTACTGTGAGTTGGACAACAGTCAAAGTGCATCACAATGCACAACAGAGCCAGTCTCCTGACCTTACGATATACAGGACACTTTGGTTCTTGGGATGAGAGATTATAAACGTAGCTTAGATGCCGCCTCACATCACACACATTGCATAATAAAACATTTATATGCTGTCATGAAGAGGGTGTAAAGTCTAAGTCACACTGCAGACTGGCTGGTCTCAGCTTCTCCGCTCGGGCAGGTGTGAGAGACAAGTTGTAGATATGCCACCAGTGAAAGCATATAAATGTATCTGGTGCAAAACTTTTACAAGAGTATTTATAAATGATTCAACAAGGGAGAGCAAGAAAGAGAGCAAGAGCTAAAGTGCAATTTTAAAAGAATATAAATAATTGAAATAAGATACTAATTAGTTGTAACTGGTTTTGTTTTATAGGCACAGTTTAGGTTTTATGTCTACAGATCAATTTTTTTCTCTTCTTCCCCCTCCAGTAACTTTCTCTGATTTATAATGGAGCTTCAATGGTCTAAATCTAAGGAACACTGCTTAGTAAGAGGACTGAAGAGGCAATGATAAGGCAGTATAGTGCAACTCACTATGTGATATTAGACAAGAAATGAGGATGGGGTTAGATCTTTCATGGTGATGTATAAAATCAGCCTTAAAGAAAAAAAAGCAGAAAAAAGAAAGGACAAGCTTTCCAGTTATATGTTGACTCATGCTTTCTAAAATGAGAAAGCACATTTTCCAAGACATAGGAAACAACTGAAGATTTATAATTTGTTTCATTGTTACCAAAAAAAAAAAAAAAAGAAAAAAAAAGAAAAAAAAGAAAAAAAAAGCAGATGCTGCTTTAAGGAAAACATTTAATTCTAGGAATTTCTGTACAACTGACCTCAGCAAGCTTTTCCATCTTAGATGGATGACTTCTGCTTGAGACCCTGAAAGATTAAGATGCACACACACCTAGAGTAGTTTACTGCAAAACTAATATTGTAACTTTAAAAAAAAACAACAAACAGATTCTGTACAAGAATACTGTTCAAATGGAATGTGTTAAAATAACATTTATTAATAAATACTTTATAAAATTCTATGTGAATACTAAATTAATAGATTCCTGTTTTAAAATTGCTTTGGTCCTCATGAATTTTCATAAATTCACTCTATACGCTTTTTTTTTAAAAAAAGGTATTAGCTGCTAAAAAGCACATTTTGCCTAAACTAAAAGACTAGTTTTCAACACTAAATATTGTTGCTTAAAAAAATATGAATCCTCAAAAATTGGGCATTTAACAACAGTTATAGCTGGCTTGTTAGTTAACAGGACTGAGTCATTAACACTAAATCCACACGCACTGAGGCACTGAACCATTGACTTTCCACTATTCAGAATATGGGCAGCGGACATTTAGCTTCATAGCAGAAATTAACTCCCAACAGCGTGAAATTCTCCATAAATCATCATCATCATCGTCGTTGTCCTTATAAAACACACCATGATAGCACACAAACTACTTGTCTCCCACAGGCAGCGTTATGAATATGGCTTGCATAAATTGACTTGGGGAAGGAGGGGCTGGGGGTGCCAGAGCTGGATCGCAGCATCATTTCTTTCTGATCAAAGTATTGCAGTTGTCCGTGGCTGAGATTTCCAACCTGCTTCCAATGTCACACACAGGCGATGCTATCTACAGTAACACCTCCTCCTGAGCAAGGCATTGGCCAAGGCTCACCACCCTGCGAGTGCCCTGGAGAGTGGAAGATGGAAGTGGTCTGAGTTGTCCTTCGCTGGCAGTGGGATAGGGCACAGAGCCTGGTGAGCCCGGCAACAGGCTGGATTGGCAGGGCAAGAGGAAAGTGAAGAGGTCTCCAGAAGTAGCTCGTAGCAGGATTCCTCCTTGATGGAAAGAGCCTAGGAAGTGCATTTAGAGTGACGTGCATAGGAAGAGGCTGCTGCCACTGACCACATGGCAGAGGGACATCCTGGAGACAGAGGGCTGGGGCTTCTCCCGTAGCCCTTTCTCAGGCAGCCTCCAGTGCCCGGTTGGACCAGCAGCTTGAGGAAAGGCTGCAGGATCACTCCCCTGGAAAACAAGAGCATTTTAATGTGGAAGCAAATCTGATGAATAATATAAGGTGCCTGGTACGGTTGGTCCTTTTCCCAGTGATACAGCCGATATAAATATGCTGCATGTTGTCTTGGCCTGTGAACCTGCGACAGAGTTACAAGAAGCAATAGCAAATAGCTTTTCATCCTTTACTTACTTCCACATCACTAGCAAGGATTATACCTAAAGGCCAATAGTATAGAGAGGAGACATTTCATTGTAATTACACATTTAGGCCAACATGTGTGGTTGGCTTGCCTAGTTAGCATTAAAAAAAGAAATAATTGAGCTATATATAATACACATCAGTCAAACTGTCAAGTTGCTGAATTTAACAAAACTTAGGCAAAGTTTTTGTATTTTTTCCTTTTTTTTTTTTTCTTTTTAATGTAGAGGCTTTCATTTTAACAGCTAAATATTTTAATTGAGGAGACTGAATAAAATGAAGCTAAACCGTAATTCTAGTGCAGTGTAGCTCAACTGGGTATTCTAATATTACCAACAACTTTGATTTTTATTTTTTAATGTATTTAAGTGCTACCCATATAGAGGGAAAGTTTTTAAAATTAACCCTGCAATGGCATTTCCTTTTTGATGGTGAACGATGAAATTCAGACACAGGGGAAATGCTTATTTGGGTTTTTTATATAGTGGATACTCAGCTGGAACATTTTTCTTGACTGCATGTTTGACAAAAGTTCCCTTGGGAGCTGTGATGAAGCAAAACCATTTAGCTATTACAACCGGAGATTAAAAAAAAAATTATAGATTCAGTATTTAAAACACTTTAAAAGTATATGTTTGTCTAAAATATAATAGAAAATCCTTTACATTTGTATTTTTTCGTAATTTTTTTTTGGTTCTTAGACTATATAATCAAGTCAAGATTTACACTGTACACTAAAAATCTTCTTTTGAATGTATTTGCATAAATGGAAAGCGAGCTGTTAAAGAAAAGAATGCTGATAAAAAGTTAGTCACCAAGATAAGAACTAATTCGGCAATGAATGATGCTCAGAAATTTGCTTTCCCTTCCAGACAGGCCCTGCTCCTTTCAGTGCCTCCTCACACTTCAGTTTTTTCACTCTTCCTCCTGCATGGAGAAGACCCATCCTTTTAAAACACATGACTCTGCTAAAGACCAAAGACACAGTCTTTGAGGAAGAGAGCTTTGCTGCAGAACAAAGTGTGTTCAGGGCTAGAGCATTTTCTGGGAATAATGTGAATTTTGATATTAAAGATGCAGCTCAAAATGTTTGAACACTTTTCACCAGCTTGGAGCCTGCTCCCTGGACGAGCAGCAGGAGGTTTTGCTGCTGACAGATTTGAGAGCAGAATCAGGTCCCAATATACAGCATGGAAGCATAGTTAACTGGCATCGTCTCTGTCTGATTTTCCCATCAATCACTGGGACCACTCAGGGATGCAAATCAGTTGTGCTGACGGGCAGGCTCAGAGTCCAAACAAAAACCTTAATTGTGGCATAAGGCTCTTTTCCAGACCCTCTTTGCAGGACTGTATTTTATCCCAAGTGTGGGACTTGGCATTCTTGCAGCATTTTTTAGCCGCTGCATGCCTTCTAAAAATTATTTAGCATCCTAAAGAACAATACCTTACCCGCGGTAAACGAGTGTTAAGTGCCATTAAAATCCATGAAGCTACACTGCTGTCTGCCAGCTTGGGATCAGTCCGTGGACGTTTAAAGGAATGCCTGCAGAGAGCAGGTCTTTCCCTGGGAATTAAAAATGGCATTTTTCCAACTGGTCAGAACCATTACACTGATTTATTTCTCATTTATAGCCCATGAAGCCTGAGGCTGTTAGCTTTCGTTGCTAGAACAACGCAACCAGTTCAGGGAACAGAACTTTTCCGAATTATTATATACTACATGGATTTTCCTACATTAATGACTAGCAGTGCAAAAACTTGCTGTGACTCTCAGGTGTTGCTCGCTATGCCTCTACTGCACCACACAAGCTTACAGGGCTGCTAGCATCAACACAGCTGGCTCACCATCCTGCTTCACCTGCGGCTGCGCTGTTTTCGCCTTTCCCTATTTATTAAAAACACTAAATCAGGAGCATTTGTATTTTTTAAAAGCCAAATTCTTGGCACAGGCCAACTGCGGGTGAAGAGCTAGTGAAAGCAGCAGCCATGCTGACAGTTTTTAGGTGGGCTTGAAGTTTTTGCTTGTTTATGACCATTCTTTGAGAAAAAGAGGGAAGCGAGAAAGCCTTGGAATGAAAAAAAAAGACAAGGAAAAAACCACTGGGAAATGAAAGGGAAGGGAAAAGGAAGGTGTGAGAATAACTGTAGAAGAAAAAGGCCAGGGTAGGGCAGAGAGAAGAAGGGGGAGGGCTAGACAAAAGAGCACGCTATTTGGGCTTGATTTTGTCCTGAAGCCACATCCTATATAACTGCTCTGAAAGAGGCTCTGAATGCAAGACGTGGTCTGCTGATAGCACAATGCCAACTCTTTTTTATTATGCTGTCAGCAGATACCCTCACTCCATATTTATAGCCTAATTACTCCTAGTTACCTATGTTTGACTCTGTTTAATACTTTTCATGCCTCACATTGGCTAAAAAGCTGCAGTTTAACACAACTTTGTATTTCTGAGGCTGCAGGCTAGATTGGTGAGAAGGAAACATGACTATGTACAGAAACAGGTTTATAAACAAGTAACTGGTACCAAAAAAAATGGAGAAAGCACCAAAGCATTTCTCAAGCTGATAGCATATTAATTGCGTAACTCCCTTTTATGTAACTAAGTATAAAAGACATTTTAATAACTATAAAAATGAATAGCCAGAGTCTTTCAAGAATTGAGGAATCTTCCAGGCTTGAGTTATGGTTGCAAATGTCCTTAGCAGAGAGGACGCTTTGATATGCTACCACACTCCCCCAGCAGTTTCTGATCAACCACTTTTAAAGGATGGGGTTGATGTCTGTTCTGTGGCTGGCGAGCTGGGTGAGAGTGGAGCTTCCCACGACGTCGCTGACGGAGGAGGAGGTCGTTATGGTGTTGTGCTGGATGACTTGCTGCTGGGAGCAAGCTGGGACCGGGCTTGCAGGAGGACTGCTCTCGGGACCTGGGAAGGGAATGAGGGCACAGAGACAACATATGTTCATTTTTCCATCCTAGTGAAAAGGCTAGGCTGGGTGATACTCTTGGAAATACTGAGGACCTGAAGCATGCACGATTCCCAGGATTTCAAAATGTAGTTACAGTTATCCAACACTCTCTGTCTTAAGATTGTTTTAGTTTTCATAATTTTTTTCAAGCCAGCTTCTCTGATATCAACCTGACTTCAGGAGTTGAGACCTTGAAAAAAGTCCAAGACCTTAATGACTGAAACTAATGTTGGGATAAAACGTCTGATATCTTAAGGTCTTTAAAATCATTTGGGATGCTTAAATGCTTTATTTGTTCCAGCAGGAATCAAAATTAGAGTGCAGTGCACTGCAGCACAGAAAATCTAATTCGAGCAACAGCTGATAGGCATGTAATGCAATTATGTATTTTTTTCTTTGAGTACTGTTAAAGAGACAGATGCATAGAGATGCAGAGGAGAGAAATGAGCTCTATTTTAAGACAATGTCACAGTCTGGCAAGCCGTGAGGCTCTCCTGAACTGTTCTAGAGCGAAACAGAGAATTTGTCCCTAAATTAATACACTCACAAAATGCATCAACTAGAAAGAATTGATTCAATGTCTCCGTTAGCTGAGAATTTTTTGAAAAAAACAAAAAGGTGAGAGTTAAAAAAGAGTTAACAAACCTTGAAAACCTGTGCCAGGCCTGGTCTGTGCCACTGTCAGAGCACAGTACCATTTTCGCTGGAGGGAACTGTAATGTTTTCCTTTTTAACTTTCCTTTTGAGAGTTATTTTAAGGTTCTGGCAGCGCCGTGCCCAGGAGGACTCTTGCAGGTTTGGAGCTGTGAGTTCAAGCAGGATCCTCCACAGGGGAGTGAGCGTCCATCCGTGTGCACCTCCTTGCCGAAAGGAGGGGTGGGGAAGACTAGCTCTGCTGTGTGGGATGCGAACCGGGCCTATTTGGTTTTGAGCGGGGCTGGATAAGTAAGGGCAGGAGATTGGATGGCTCAGATGATGTTTGAGAAGACAGGTTCAAGTGATAATATGACCAAGAAGGGGTTCTGGAGGGAAGAACTGGAAGGTTTGCTTTCCTGTGAGGAGTGTGGAGACAGCGCAAACATACCAGCTACTTACTTAGATATCCTTGTGATTCTTTCTGCATAGCTGTTATCGGACAGTCTTTATGTGTTAACAATAACTGTTTCAGCTGCGCTACCTCATTTTTCAGCATGGAAACCTCATTCTAGAAAAGAAAGAGAGACTTTGGTTAGCAACAAAGGTTAAATCACGCTATTCCGCAAAGCTTAAACTCAAGAACACAAAACCTGCTCCATCATTTTGAAAGAACTGAGAAAGAAAGCATTCAGGTGCTTGTGTGCTGGGTTTATGTTCACATTTGTCAGTGACATTATTTTGTAACCTCTGAAGGCAGTCTGGCTTCCAGATTTGGTGACATAAACTGACAAATGAACTAACTTCCCAGCACCAGAGATACTTCAGGCAGTGTTTCGGTCTACTCGGGAAATACTCTGGCTCTCTGCATGAGGCCTGGGGGCAGACCTGTGGGGTCAAAGGCCATGTTGCTGTGCTCAGGGGCGCGGTGGCAGGACTGCTGTCACCTACAGCTTGGCTGCAGCCAGTGCCTGGGTGCTGCTCACACCTCTGGGTTTTGTGGGAGGATGTTTTGGAGGAGTGCCATTCTGCAAATGTTTTCCTGCCCTGGGCAGCATACAGGCACACCCTTGCATGAAGCAGAAGTACTGTGCCCACCATAAGAAGGACAGCACTTTAAGAAGGGCTTTTATTATCATATTCACGGTATTTTCATCTATTCAGTTCATTTTCCTCTCTGATAGACTGATCCATTTGTGCTCCTATCTCACTGGCTTTGAATGAGGGTTTAACTACATGCCCTGCTCTGAAGAAATTTTTTACAGTCATCTTAATGTTAATGGCATTTGAAAAAAAATCCCCACAAAAAGCAGTGACAAAGAGAGAAAATAAATACAGCTCCATCTAGTGAAGGCTTCTAAATCCCAAGACAGCTTTTTCCTGGCTTATCCTGCTAAAATGTAATTATTTCTTTAATTGAAGCACACGCATCTTGATTAACAGACTGATTATGCCTGTGCTCCCGCTAGGAGCTGACTGTGCGGGGGCAGCCCCAAAGGCACCGTCAGTCAAGCACAAAGAGCCCCTCTGTGTCTTCAGGGGCGCAGACAGTGGCTCGCACCTGAAGCTGCATGTTTGTCTGGGTGAGCTCTTCTGCTTTCTTTTCCAGTGACATCACCCAGACCTTCCTCTTCTGTCTGCAGCGCGTGGCAGCGGCTCGGTTCCTTTCCAGAAATTTCCGCCTCCTCTCATCTGGGTCTTCGTCCACCACCCTCCTCCGGCGACCTCCAGTCGGCTGCGGTGGCTGTATCGTCTGCGTGGGCTGCATCTGCTGCGCCGCCGGTGAAACCTGCAGGGCAAGAAGAGGTTTTGCAGGGGGTGGCGAGTGGGGGAAGTTGCAGAGGGGGATGCTGAAATGGGAAGGGAGATCTCACACACTCGGCCTGTTCCCCAGCAAGGTCTGCAGCAGGCTCAAGTCAAAAGTTGCACCAGATGCCACTGAAAGCAGTTGTTGGCAAATCCTTATCATGGTTAAAGGAGAGACTTTTTTGAAATGATCCTCTGAACATTTTCCCCCCCTTGAGCTAGTTCTTAAAAACATTCACTTAGATACATTCTCTGCCACCACCTGTTTCAAGCCTGAAATGTCCAGTTTCTCTCAGGATCTGTTTTCATCAAAGCAGAGGACTGTAGTGGCCTAATTTCTGTGTCTCTCTTTCTCTCCCCCACCCCCAATGCCCTCCAAAATTTTAGGCCATTTCTATTTCCCAAGCTTCATCATCTTCACCTCAGTTTTTGCCATCTCTGGAGACAGGAGCTGCAGAGCTCTTTGCACCTCCCTGGAGCTGGGAAGATGTGGGCTGGGATCGCACAGGGCCAGCAGACGTTACTGCCCCTCAGGGGCAAAGAAAGAATTTAGGTATCTGAGCTTGAAACTGTTTTTTGATATCCCTGCACTGCGTGGAGAAGGGATAGTCTTCTTATCAGAACTTTCCAGTTGACCTCTGGATGCTATACTCCTTTTTATTCCTGGCTTTGAGAATAGAGGCACACCACATCCAGCCCACTGTTACAAAACTATGGAAAAAATATGTTTACGCTTTTTCAAGTGCAGGGGAGTATTGATCCTGTTCCTGAGAGTAACTGGCCCACAGTATTACAGAAAAGGTGCGTAGTAGGGGAAGCCCCATGTAAACTATGCTCTGACTGACTCCCGGGCAGATGGAACATTCCCATGTCCCTGTCAGGAACCAGCACCAGATTTAACGTTCGACTGCCTGGGAATAGGCTTTTGGACTACTTTTCTGCCTCTCTGTGGCACCTAGGCTACAGGGCTCTGGAGACACCCTCTCTCTCCCTCTGCTTGGGGTCTGGGAACCCAATCCATGGATCCTATTGCTCACACTGAGCTCACATTACTGCTGCCACTCCTGCATAGTCTGGAACAGTCTGGAAACTTGAATTGTTGACTCAAAATTAACCCTCTTGTTCTGGCAAAGGCCCAAACCTCCAAGGTGCTTCCTTTTGACTCCAGGGAGTGGACGTACTCAGTGCTTTGTCAGACTGAGCCCTGAATTTCAATTGCCGCAATTAACGTGTTTGCCTAGCACCTCTGTCTGTCTCAATTAAAATGATACTATCGTCTTGAGTCTTGCGAAGTTGAGGTGGCTTTTCTGTCTATAATCTAGTTTGCTCCCTCCCCCAGCTGACTTGTAGCAATTACAATGGCAATGTGTAATTATTCTCTGCATCTGATAACGCTTTTTGCATAAAGTCAAATTTATTCCCAGCTTTATGTTGCACTGTCAGGGAATCTCTCTGTCACAGGAGCAGAAAAAAATTTTAAAGAATAACCTTCTAAAAATAAACAAGCCACCCCACATTTTCTGATTGATTTTTAAAATTTCAGCTTGCATGAACTCCATATGTTTGCTGATAAAATCTCCAACCTTCTGTCCACACTGAGGGTTGGAGAGCCAGGTCCACGGCAGCTGCAGTGGGCACAGCCCCCATTCTCACCAGAATCCCCTGGCTTCTGCCAGGAGATTGCTGCCAAGGGATTCCAGCTGCTCCCTGTTCACCAGGGCTGGGCATGCTGCCTCTTTAGCAGTATGTCTGAGTGCAGAGGTCTCAGAAGTACCTTTTAATGTAAACATCTCATCAAAGACCATTCCTTTTCTCAGCCCCTTTCCAGACTTCAGAGATCTGTTATTTATGTTTCCTTATGCCTTTTTGCTCCTTTTCCACTCAGCTTTAAAAATTCTTGTTTCTTAACTCTCTCAGTGGAGTCTGGTACAAAGGCAGAAAAAATTAACTATAAAATTTTAATTTTTTTTTAATTACTCTCATATGGTCATTTTCTCCTGAATAACTAGTGAGTAATTTTGTTTTCAGAATGTACCAGGCAGTCTCTGGGTAGTCAGAGTGCATTTTCAGAACAACAAAATCTTCTCTCCATCTCAGGCAGATATTAATTATAAGGGCTGCCATTATTCCACTAATAATGCCATGTGGGATAATTAACTGACTCTTACTTGATAGCTCTTAACCCTGAAATATGTTAGACTGTATCTCAGTAGCCATCTAAGCATCATTCTCTAGCAGGATTTCACTTCCCTGCCTAGGACAGAAGAAAGAAAATGAACTAAATATAACATTTAGGCTAATTTTGTTTTTGTTAGAGGATGCTAATCACGTATCCATAATGAAGACAAACACAGGACAGCTAAGAGAATGAAATGGTATTCAAACCCCTACTCCGCTGTGAGCTATCACTCCGGCAACTTTGATATAAAGAAATCTTTAGAGGACCAATGCAGAATAATAGTGTAATTTTTGTAGTAGTTGAGGCAACATAGCTAGAACTTGGTAAAATATCTCACCTTCTCACAAAGATACCTATCAGAAGGTGATTTCTACTTTTATGCCTGATCCAATATTTATTTATTTCTGTTCTTAGCAACTTACCACAAAACTAATAGCCATTCACTCTTTCTATGAAAGCATAATTCCTTGGGCTCCTATGTATCAAAATGGTAGCTGTAAAGCATGAAATGAATTCTAACATTACAGAAGGGCACGGTGTAGAATAACAACAGTCTCGGCATGGGAGTATGCAGCTTACAGCAGCATGGACCGTGTTGTCATTTGGCAGGTGGTTTGGAATGGAAGAATCTGGCTCAGAAGAATAAGGAGGTTAATAATTAGTAAATCACACCATAAAATTAATGTCTGCTGGGGCAATCTGATCCCCAAAGAGGCCATTACCATGGGGACTATGGATGAGCTTTGAAAGTAATAACTCTGTGGTTGTTACTCAGCAAGCTCTTCTTTTCTCCCCTCTAATGCATCTGTTCAGAAATCACTATTGCCTTTGCACCAGAGGAGCAGATTCACAGCAAGAGCTCTGCTGCCTGGGAAGCCGCTGACCCTAGGATTCCTACTCCACCGCCCTCTGTCTGATCCCCTTGGTGACACTTGCACCCATGGACAAGGTGAAGACCTCCTTGATCCCTCCTGGAGTCTGTTGCCTCCAGTGACCTACTGTGCATGGCAAAGCTTATCTGACTTCACAGACCCAGCTCCTGAGACTATGTGGTGCAGGGACACAGGGGTGACCCTGACATAGCTTTGTGGCTGCCAGTCAGCCTACATGCCCTGGTGCCTGGATCTCTTCTTGCCTGCCTGAGTCTTTTGTGGTGCCTAGCTAGCAGGAAATACAAAGCACAAAAAGTTGAAGCTGTCCTAACGGTGTAAGAAGGTCAAGGTCCCTGTACAAGTCAGTCTAGAGGAGGACAGTGGGCTCACTGATCTTATCCTTAAAACTGTGAGCTTTGTTTCGCCTGGTAGCTGTTTTCCCCTGTAGTTTTCTCCTCACCCGTTTAAAATGACGCTGTGGACGTTTTGCAGCAGTGCTCCATACCATGGGATCTGATGCCCTCAATTGCATTAACATGTTTATCCTCCCAACCCCTCAGTGAAGGTTAAGCGACTTCCCCCCATCTCATCCATGGAGTCCTCAGTTGGCTAAGCACAACTTTGTCCTTACTCTCTCACGGATCTCCAATACAGCAATCAGGTTACTTTTGGTTTCTCTGATACGAGATGATGTCTTTTCATTGGAGTTTTTAAACAACTCCAAGGAAAATAACTCATTAACAGATGGGAAAATAATTGAATTCACAAAGTAAAAACTGAAGTAAACTTAGGAAAGCTCTGGACATCTTTCCACAGGGGAGTCTGCTTCTCTCTTACTTAGGCTATTTCTCTAAAGCTGACAACTCATTTTACATTAGCAAATACTTTAGGGGAATCCCATGTGCTTGCAGACTCCGCAATAATAAAGCTAGATGTTAGTAAATAGTTAATGTTGTGGGACACTGGGATGTCAGCCAAATACTCTCATTTTCTTTAATGTTTTCTAAGAGCTTGTCTGAAAGGTATTTGCAAGCAACACAATACTTTACAGACTGAACTTCTTATGGCTGGCATTCCTCTTTGTCCTCACATTCTATGCACTGCCTGTTTGTCTTCCTTAACTTTGCTCTCCAGACCTAACATTTTACAGTAACTGCCCCCAGAGCTTTATTTTTCTAGTGCAATCCTGATGCAGAAGCCTATCATCTTAAAAATTACTCTGCTAAAGTTTGTGCTCACTACCTCATTAGTTCAAGAAACATTCAGTTCAGATATCGAATTATCCAAATTGCTGAAGCCAATATACCTGGTCCAAAAAACTGAGTCCTCCACCTCATTCAGTGGAGACCTTCAATGACTTGTCACATGAATACAAGTCTGAATTGCATTCTTTGTTTAAATCTCTCTCCTTGGACTGGCTTCACCCTCTTTTTTCTCCTGTCACAACATGCACCAACTACTGCCTGTACTCACAGCTAATCTTGGCTTTCTCTCATACTATGCAGATGTCTGTCCTCTTCAGAGGGTCTGGATCATTTAATCTTTTTTAAGCCAGTGTATCTTACCTTAGAACTACCTCTAACATCTCCAGTCTTGAACACCTCCCTGGCCACACACACACACTGGTGCCATTTCATGTCACTAAAGACTTTGTTACGCATTTCTGCAGGTAGAACTTATACAGCTTGTTAAATCTTGGCCTGAGAAGTTCAGGTTCAAGCACATTAAGCAACATATATAATATGCCAATCTCTGTAATAAACCCCATCCATAAAAGGATATGTGGCAATCTGCAGAGCTCAGAGCACTGAAAAGCCTTGGAGCTCCTTATAAAGTAAGAAATTACAAATGTCTAGTAAATTAGGCAGCAAAACAAGTTGTTGCTTCACTCCACATTCTAAATAAAGTATGAGCATCCCCATCACCATTAGCAGACATTTACAAGCAGCCTGAGGGGCTTGTATCGAACAAGATATGCTTGCAAGAAGAAACAATACAGAGATCAGGCTTTAACCCCACCAAACAGCAAAACTCAGCGATGCCGCAGGACATGAAGGTCTACCTGTGCTTGTCCGCCCGAGTGCAGCGGGGGGTGCGGTGAGGTCTGGTGGTGTGCCGGGTGTGCGTGAAGGTGCGAGTGGGAGTGGTGGTGGGGATGGTTCTGCTGGTGATGAGGCTGAGGATGAGGATGGTGCGCCGGATGCTGGTGCTGATGTGGGTATGAATGATGAGGTGGCAGTGTCTGGTGCTGATGAGGATGTGAGTGCATATGATGGTGCGGTGTCTGGTCCTGTCGCGAGCTCATCATTTCCATCATGTGGCCCATGGTGCTCATATTCCCATTCGACATGGCGGCAGGATGATGAGTCAGTGCTGCCTTCAATCTCTGGAACAGAACAAGGCAGAAAATTCAACATTCATACATGGTGATCTGACCAGTCAGAAAGGCTGTTGTAGAAACGGTGCCTTGTCTTGTGATTTGAGATTTATCTAGTTTTTCTCTTGCTGCTCTCTTGATAAAAGGCATCTTATTTCAGTTTGAGAAAGAACATATTCTTGGGCTGTAATCTAGTTTTCCACTGCAAATATTTAAACATCTGAATTGAAATTTAACAGTTACACATTTTCCTACTGTGCTTCTGAGGAAAAATAACTGTCTCCCTCTTTGGCCAGCTCAGTAGGGTTTTAGCTTCATCAAGCTTGTAGTCTTGCAACTTTTAAAAATGAAAGATTAAAATAAAAATGCAACAAAGTGTCCGTCTTGTTTTTATTTCGGATATGATTTAAAGATTCATTGGAAAATACATTGCATTGACATGTTTTTTAAATTCAGGTATACTAGTACCCAACCTGTTCTTTCATCAGAAAGATGGAAAAATAATGAGGGTGGCCTCAACCTGATCCTCCTTCTTTGCTGAAAAGTTCAAGCATGTGTTGTCCTGTTATCACATGCTAACCTCTCTCTGTTTTGTACTCCACATGTCACCAGATTGGGCCCTGGAATCTGATCAGGGCAAAATTTTCCTTAGTATCAATGGGATTTGTTCACTTTTACCTGAACACAATTAAAGGCCGGTGGGAAAGGTTGAAACATTTTGGACTTCGGCATAGGGTCTTTGTGTACAAAGGATACTGCAGAAATAGAGAGTAGAAAAGTTCCCTTTCAGCACAATTACACGGTCATCCCAAAGCCATGAGCTGTACTGGCACACAGACACCTTGCTGGTGTCATCTGACCCTTGGACTACTGAAATCACTGGCATCCTACAAGAATGTGCCAAAGGGAGAGCTTCACAGATGCCAGCTAGGAGAAGGGTTTCTTCCAAACCCGTAGAAACCTCCTTCATATCCACGGTTCTGCATCTTGCTCAACATGGAACATTATCGACAGGCAGCCACCCAAGACCTCTTTAATTCTTTATATTTTCAAAGAAGTCAACTGATTTACTCTCACTAATGCAAGTAACTAGCAGAAAATGGTAAGATAAAAAAGAAAGGAAGGAGGAACATGGTATCACTTGATGCCAGATCACCATGATTTGAATAACCCATCAACTACCTCATAATTCATTATCCAGATGGCGGATAGAATGAATAGCAGAGAGCTCATTAGTAAGAGGTGTCACCATAGGACCATCAGTAGAAAAATGCAGTGGTGGGAGGCACAGAGTTGAGCTTTTCCCCATAGCAATATCTATCTGTGGGTCACAGATGATTGTCAGAAGATCCTATAAGCAAATATGACTAAAAACTGCCAGCAGAGGAAAAAAAGGCCGGGCTGAACTGCATTTGGTTCTGTCTTTAAAGCAAAAAGAGTGACCGCCAGGACACTCAGGACCTGTAGATGGGGATTTCAGTCTATTTTATACTGAAATAACATCAGTCTGTTGCAACACTGCAAGACCACAGGTAAAGGCTTCTATGTTCCAAGAGTACGACTGTGAGAAAGAAACAAATTCTTAATGGAAAAAAAAAAGAAAAGAAAAAGAGAGGAAAGAAAAGAAGGTTGTGGAAGGCAAAAAGAAGTAACATTCAATTCAAATGTTGATCATTTGAATTGAAATCAATGCTTCATCCTCAAGCTTTTGTATCCATAAGCTTTTTTTGGAAGGTCATTCTACTGAGACACTCTAATAGATCTATTAATCTAAATTTGTGACTTCTTTCAATAATGATCAATTGGCTGACCAAGACTTAAAAAAAAAAAAAGATATATTTGCAAAACACATCAGTATCTCAGTTGCAAGAATGAAGTCTAGACTGATGACTTTTAAGAATTTTTCTTAAGAAAGTCTGTCAAATCATAATTACATGGCATGTGTCCCATCTTGATGATTTGCTCAAAAACAGAGATCAAGATGACTGTGCCAGTGAGGTTAAGTACCTCCTTCCTTACCTCTAAAGTCAGAACTGAGGTCAATCTAATATCAATAGCAGTAACCCATCCTGGGCATCAGATGGAGGACTGGAGCAGCTGCTGTCCTTAATGTTTCTGAATTCAAGTGCTACCATGGTTACTGCAAGCAGTTCCTCACAATGCTCAGAATAACTGGTGTTACCCAGGAATGTATTAGGAAAAATATGGGGAGAAACACATTAATAAGCCAAGTCTTTCTCTGTGTCATGTTTCTTCAAAACTCACTAAGATGTTTGTCATGGAACTGAGCCACCATGCACATCTAAGGCAAAGCACCAACAAAAGCTGTTGTCACTTTGTTTTCTGAATCTAAATGCAAAATAACAGAGTTCTCATTAGCCAGTAGTTTTATGTGATGAATACCTTACAAAATCTACTATGTCTGTATTTGTCAAAGACCTCTAAAACTGAACTACAGTATGTCTTCTAAACTGCAGATTTTCAAAGCGAAAAAAAAAGAGGGGAAAAACTTAATCTGCGAATAAACATTTTTTTTCAGCTGTAAAAACTAAGGCTTACTAGTGTGGCACTACTTCAAGGAGAATAAATTATTTTGTTTTCTTTCCATAGCCCTTCTACCACATCCATTTATTTGAGATAGCAAATCAAGAGAGACAGTGAGAGGTCTGACATGCAGCTGGTTTCAGTCAATAGGGGTCATTTCCATTTGGTCTGTGTATTTTACAAGCTCCTTGTTCACTGTTCCCAATGGGAGGGTGGGCCAGCTGCCCTGGATCCCGGTCCTGGTAAGAAACCAGCTCTCTACATCATCCTGTCCCAGGGCAGCAACAGCCATCGCCTCCCTTTAACTTCATGCTTAGATCAGCTCCATAGCAGTGAGAGTCCTGTCCATGCCCACATCTGGCGCAGCCTAAATCTTCCAATAACCACTCACTGCTGCCCATCAGAAACATTCAGGGAATGATAAACATTTTTTTTTCGTTTGGTCTTCAGTGAGATCAATTGTTTTTGATGTTTTAGTTAGAGCAGAGGGAGGGAAAACCACCAGAACTTGGTAAACTGCACTGGGTATGTGTAGCGCTTGAAGGACAGGCTGAAGTTTTGTTATTGTTTCTTTTATGTATGCTAATTGCAAGCAGCTGTTTCAGTTTAGTGTCAAGTAAAATCCGATGGTGTAAAAATTGAGCTTGCTGGACTGACGACACCACCAAATCCCCTCTAGAATGAAATGGTAATCCAGGATCCAATTCTGTGGCCATTCAGTTTTTTCAGGTACTGTGTGACTGATTCCACCAAAGCCCACTGGGGCCTGGGAGTTTGCAAATTGGGACTGGAACAGAAGACTTGCTACTCAGACCTGTTTTCACCTAAACCTGAAATATTTGCTAACTTCATACCAGTGATTTTTAGGGCACAATCCCTTTTTTCTCCCTTTTATAAGGCAATTAAAAAAAAAAAATCCCCACCAACCTCAAGCCAAGAGGAAATGCAGGTGCTCACCTTTCCTGAATTTTGGCCCTTACTGATTATTTCTATTATTTAATCAAAGTAACATAGTGACTACATCAGTTGTAGCTGATTTCCATCCAGTCATGACATTTCAATAAATGACTGTGAGTGACACAGACAACAAGAGAAATATTTCACAGAGAACAGCCTGCTTTGCCTCTGTCTAAGTGAAAAAATAAAATTCCCTTTTGATCCTACAGGAAGTCAGAAGCACATATACTGTCGTCTTTGATGCTGAGGAGGAAATAGAAACAGTGGATATTGGTGCTTCACAGGTATGAGTGTTGTGTTCCCTGTACAGAAGAGGGAACTATTCCGTGTGGCAATGCCCCTAACTGACACATTTACCCTGAAGTTACCCCAGTGAATGCCATATGAAGGTTAACACCTCAAAGAAGTTATCACTGTACCTGGAATATTGGGGGGTTTTGGAAACGAGAGTTTTCACAGTGCTTCCCCCATCTAAGGACTGACATCATGGCGCAGTGAATTGCTTGATGCTTTTAGCAACATAGATCATAGCTTATACACTGAACATCTTTGGACAAACCACAAGTCTGCCAAAGCAGACTTCAAGCATTTGAGATCCTGAATAAAAAAAACAGTATCAGCTTCCCTAACACTCCTGCTATTCTGGATCTTGCTGCTTTCTAATTTTCCTCTATTGTGACATGTATTTCAAAGTTGCCTTTGTTTTTGCCCTACCTTTCTTTCTCAAAAATTGTTACTGAAAAACAGACAGCAGTTTTTTCAGTTTGTTAAAAGAAGAAGAAGAAAAAAACCCCAAACCTGTAATTTGGAGGTTGCTTTTCCCACATGTAAAAATGCAAATAATTTTGTGGGTTTCATATGCATATTATTACTGA
>VYZQ01058355.1:17756-36956 GCA_013400655.1 Mystacornis crossleyi | reverse complement strand
CATATGCATATTATTACTGATAATATTTTATAAATATTTATAATATTTATATCATTTTATAATTAAAACAGTATATACATATCATATGCCATAATCTGTATATGACTATAAAATACAACTTTCTCCCATTCATCTCTCAATGGAGAAGTGACAGCAATCTTCAGTTTTACAGGTGCTCTGTGCTTGCATCAAACAATAAGCTATTATAACACCCAGATGAATTTTAGGTTGGGACAGACATGGAATGATGGTTTTGAATAGGATTGAATTGTTACAAATAAGTATGCATTGCTGCACTCGGAAAAAAAGCTCTCTTCCCTTCTGGTCTGCATGCCCAAATCCCACTAAATTAGAAAGAGACAAGACCAGCTGCAATATCTAGTTAATGTCTGGTATATTCTTATCAGGAGATTATATCAGACCCCTGTAGGCACATGAAATATTATCTCAAAGATATTTTTTGCACTAGTGACTGTGATTCTAGTCCCTATTATACAAGGGTTTAGTAAATTCCCCACAGGGGACAGAAGAGTCTAGAGAGGGGTGGGAAATCATAAAGAATTACAGACATCAAGCATCACCACCCATCTGCAATTCACTAGCAACCTCAGGGTAATAATCTTGTTTAGCCGAACTTCACGGCAAGCATACCATTGACTTCAGTGTCACTAATACTGTTTGCTCATCTGCAGTAGTCAAGTTTTCCTTTTTACTCTAAGCATCATACGCAAAATGAATATACAGAGTAAAGCCAGGGACAGCTAAAGCTGTGAACAGAACTTCACCCAGTATATTTGAGAGCATCACACGGAATTTTATCCTTTCCTTTAACTACGACTGCGACAAGAGAATTTAGAATAAATGTCACCCAGGTCTTTTGCAGTTGGCTGCTGACAAGCATTTCAGAGTGTAAATAACAGAAACCACTCTTCGTAAATGTTCCACTCACATTCATAAAAGTAAATTGGAAGCGATTCATCTCCACTCAATAAGTGAACTGCAGATACTTATGAGCACATTTCAGAGACTGGCAATTAGAAAGTCTCTGATGCCACATTAAATGCTTTCTCCTGCATTTCTTGTGCAGTAAAATACAGTCCTGCCTATTGACGGAAGGAGGAGTAAGATGTGTGCGAAGGACATAAAATCCAGAACTGAAGTGACATGTTACACTAATGTAAAGAGAAAAGTGGGATACATTTAATTCACAACGTCCCAGTAAAGAGTGCCAAATTGCTAATCTTCTAATTATTCTCAGGCTGTTTGGCAAATCTGAATTATACTTTTCCCTCCTTTTGTGCTTTCTTCCCTGCTTAGTCGGCTTTTGTAACAACATGAACAATGGATCGTCATCCAGCCTTCAATGCAGCTCAACCTCTAATAAAAACAACAAATTTTCTCCCTTGTATTTCCAAATGCAAACTGAATTAAACTTCAGCAGAAAGCAGCAAGAATCAACTGCAAACAATCAAAGCAGCAATCAAACTAATAGACAGCACACTGCTCAAGGACGGGTCAGCTGCAAGAGCTGCCTCAGTGTCCCTGAGCTCGAGGCACGGAGGAGCTCTGAGCAGCCACACCGCCCGCTGACATCAGTCCCAGTGATGGATGACTCTCCACATGACTGCCAGTTTTAAGTAATCCAGTGCAGGTCGAAGCAAGGGTGGCCCAAGGGTATTCTGTCGGAACTGCCATCTTCTGGTGATGGCATTTCATTGAGAAGAGCCACGGCTTCAGGGACAGCAGAAAACAAGTGAGTTTACATCCCAGCTCCACCCAGCAATTTCCTTCTGCTCATCTCAAAACACCTTGCAAAAGAGGTAACTACCAATATCCTTGTACAATGCATCACCATTTGAAGGATTTGAAGAAGAATAAATTCTCTGTTCCTATTGTACACGCATTTTTAACGAACAAATAAATTATAATCAAGACAGAAAACACACTGAAACTATGGTTTGTATTTCTCACTATATACTATTTCTTGCATGAATCATTTCTCAAATCAGTATTAAACAACTGGATTTGATTTGCACAGGAGTCAGGAAATGTAAAGTTCAAAAAATCAAACCCCTAATTCCCACCAAGTCTAAGTCAATCCCTCCATGTGTATCCATGACAAGGGATATTTAATTATGTAATCACACAAAAGACAGCAAAATGATTTATTATTGGCAAATGGTGTCATATAATTTCAACATACAATACCAATGGAATGATCCAAAAAATACAACCAACTTCTGACTGATTTCCCCACTGTGTGCCAGAGTCCAAAAGAAAAGCTGCTACTTAGCTGCTACTTACCCCTGGAGAGGCCGGTTTCTGATGGAAAAATGCCTGACACTTGGGGATTAATTACCTGTGCCTGTTTGCTGGTTTTGTCTGGGACAGACTTAATTTTCATCGCAGTAGCCGGTATGGGGCTGTGTTTTGGATTTGTGCTGAACACAGTGTTGATAACACACACACTGCAAATTTTTGTTATTTCTGAGCAGGGCTCGCACAGAGTCAAGTCCTTTTCTGCTTCTGGCAGTGCCCCACCAGCCAGCAGGATGGGGGTGCACAGGAAGTTGGGAGGGGACACAGCCGGGACAGCTGATCCCAACTGATCAAATGGATGTTCCATACCATCTCATGTCCTGCTCAGTATATAAGTGAGGGGAAGTAGAAGGAAGAGGGGGATGCCCAGAGTGATGACATTTGTCTTCCCAAGTCACCATTATGTGTGATGAGGCCCTGCTCTTCTGAAGATGGCTGGACACCTGCCTGCTCATGGAAGTGAATTAATTCCTTGTTTTGCTTTGCTTCTGTGTGACTTTTGCTTTACCTATTAAAGTGTCTTTATCTCAGTTCATGAATTTTCTCACCTCTATCCTTCTGAATCAATCCCCCATTCCACCAAGGGAAAGTGAGCTAGCAGCTTTGGTGGGCTGAGTTGCAAGCTATCAGTAGGCAGGCACATACCAATTCTAGTTCTCCAAATAGTCCGTCTTTTGCTTACTTAGTCATCCAGATTAATCTATGGGCTATTCCCATGCATGCTACGCTGTCACCTGTGGAAAACACAGAAAAAACAGGTGGCAATAAAATCACTCCATGTTAATCACACTCTGTAAGACACTATGAAAACTTGGGCTTAAGGGAACCTGCGTCTGAACCTGCCCATTTTCCAGATCTATTCTCTTAGATCCATTTTAAAGCTCATTCCCAAGGTGAGGTACCACAGATTCTTTTTTCACATTGGGCATAATGCACTTTAAGCAAAGTATCTGGCAGAGGGATTGAAGCTCAGGTCTTCTCACTCCTGCAAGCAAATGCTTTAACTAAGTTTCTAAAATCATGTTTCAATGCTCCAGTACAATGCAAGTGGGAAGTGCTTCTACAGTGCTTGCATTGCTATATCTATATATATCTTGCCTGAGAGCACAACGAACATTTATGGTTGTATTAAATGAGAAAAGTGGGAATTGATTTCAGAGGAAGTTGTGGAATTTCCTATACAAGCCCGATATAGAGCAAATCCTCAAATCAGAGCATTCTAACACTGCAAGGAACACTGGGTTTGCGTATTTTAATCTGTACTCAGAGATCAGATGGGATTAGCACTGCAAAAATTTCTCTCTACGGAATACTGCTGTGAGGCCTTGAGACCCCTTAATGTGTACTTCAGCTTTCTGATGACAATGCAAATTGCTTACTTGCCTTTTCCCTCTAGCGAGAATAAGACACACACCAAGAATACAAGAAGGGCAGGTTCAAAGTCTTTCCTGTCAGAAGATTTCTGAACTTTCATCACCCACCTCTCACTAAGACTGATTATGATTAAGTCATCCATATTCAAAGAAAAATGCCGTCCAAGTACATAAAACTTGGGGTTTTATTTTTTCCTTCACTGGTGTGATTTTCTAATACTCGTTTTTCCTGGATTAAACCCAGCACATTTAAAGGGCTACTAGCAAGCCAGAAATCTGATACATGTGCGCTTAAAAGTCCTTTGATTTCATCCCAGATGTGCAGTGCTCAAGGGCGTCACACACACACACACACAGCACAGAGGACACGATCTGGTCTGTAGATTTTGTTTCAAGATTATACCAACCAGACTCTGAAATGTAAAACTGAAGCCCTGACCACTTACAGCCATTAGAGATCCCAGGGCTCTCTGTGGAGCAGTATTGATGTTCATTAGCCCCTTGGCCTGACTGGAGAATTCACTGCAGGTAATTAGACATTGTCTCATTACCACATAGTTTCAGGTGAAATTATTTTTCTTCTTCATTTCTAAAGGTAAGCAATTTCTGAAACATTTTTAAAGAATTCATGGATTTCTTTTTTTTTTCTGGAGAAATGACTAGAATATAAAGTACAATACAGGGATATATAAAATGAGAATGTTCTTATGGGCTATTTCACATTTTTTAAAAGCTTTATTTCTTCATCTAACCCAAAAGAATGAAAATAGCATTTTAATTAGAGCAGACAGCTTTCAATTATCTAGCTATGAAAACATAATGTCTAGTGGCTTTTTAAATATGTGCAGTCAGGTATAGTATGTAGTATGCAGATACAAACCATAAAGAATGTGAACAGGTTCATTTAGTGTCAATTTTCACTGTTATAAAATAAATATAATTTAAGCTGAGATTTATATGAATGGATATCATGAATATTCAGCATTGAACACATCAGTGTTGATATGTACTGTCCTATTATACCCCCATATAAGGTCTCTTATGCCCTTTCAGCTTTCCCTGTGTTGACCCCCGACTCCATCCCTCAAGCTGCTGCCCTACACCGTGCCCCCTTTGTTCTTCACCTGCAATGCCATCCCCCTTCGTTCGCAGAGAGCTCAAGTTGCTGCCTTGTTTTTCACCACCTTGCACGTATCAGCTGCTTTCAAATAGTGTTGTCTTGGGTCAGAGGCATTGAATTTCAAAGCCACTTGAGGCTTCAGGAATGGCAACATCTCAGCCTTCTACCAGATACCAGCTAGCTACTCTATCAGTGCCACAAGGTTTTTTAATACACTTTACGATAGCTACAGTGTGAAACAAGAGAGAAAAAGAATGAAGCCTTCAACTATTCCTTTTTTTACTGGAGTTGGTGATTTACACTAATGGGCTTTGCTTTGTGTTTGAAAGGGCTAGGAATGCATCCCCACACACTCCCCATGGTTCAGCTGACAAGCAATGACTTGGTAAAATGCAATATATTAGCAGCTTGATCTCTTGCACGTGGCATGTTTACTCTTTGACAATACTGTTTTTCAGAGCAATGTGGCAGAGCAAACCAAAACAACCACCTTCCCCAGGGAAGGGAAGGGAAGGCTTACCAGCCTGCTTGGTAAGCCATTGACTCAACCTGTCATTTCTGCTCAGCTGGATTTGGCTTTCCTATGGCATGTACCACAGGATACAGAACAAATTTACACAGGTCAGAGGCCTGGCTAGACCCACAGTTGCAGTGGCTGTCACACGAACAGGATTTCCTTTCCAGCACCAAGTGACAGGTACATTGTATCCTGCCTTGCTTCATTGTGGGCCCTTCCCTGTTCCTCCTGCCAGTGCAAAGAGGTCATAAATAACCATCTAAGGCCAAATTCCTGGAAGAGGTGGCCTGCCTGGGGACTAAGATAGGAGAAGGGTCCATGCAGCAACCTGCACCCTGAGGGAGGTAGAACACCATGTGCTGGGTGAGCACCACCCTGGGAATGGGGTGATGCTAGAGCCAGACATCTCCTCACCTACCTGAAGCAGCTTCCAGGATCCTGGGAAGAGAAAATTCCTGCACACCCGTTATCTGTCTGTGCTCGCTGTCCTTCACAGCACAGGTGAGTTCCAAAAAGCATATAGGGATCCAGTTACTCCTGCTATTACCCTACCTTCCTTTTAAAAATATTTCTTGTGTACTTCTACTGAGTGAGAGAGAAAGGCATAAATACCATCTTGTTTAACACATCTTCCTGTCTCCTCTCCCTGCCTTGCAGACAGCATTATACATCTTCCTGACACCACCATTGTCTGATTCATTTGACATATGCACCAGAAAAAAATGCCATGTTCTGAACAAGAACATAACACTGTGATCTCATTCCCATCTCAGACTCCACAGCACTTTCCATTTCTTGCTGTTTTAGAAAAAGAAGGGGTGGGAAGCTTTCCCAGCTTGCTTACTGGGAGACTTACAGAGGCGATGTGGTCATGGAAAACCAGACCAGCAAAGGCACACAAGCACTTACACGAGCACGCTGAAAATCAAGGTAATGCCATAGAAAGTTCAGCTACCTACATCCCACTTAAGAGTCTGAAGCAGCAAAATCTTTCTCATCTCCTGTTACTTAGGAATATTGAGGAACAGAGATATTTCCAGAAAGGAACACCATTTTGAGAGGTGATGGCAAGGACATTCTGACTGTATGATGAAAATCACTGACCCCTTCTGTCTAATCATTTCCTCTCCTTTGAAACAAAAAAGTCTCAGGTATTACCGACATCTGTGACACTGAAGGTTATTATGAAGTTCCTCCTTTTGTCTGGCGTGCCTGCAAGTGAATGTAAGGCTTCCTGATGCCTTGTCTCATAGAATCATAGAACTGTGGAACTGTATGTTTTGGAAGGGACCTTCAAAGATTGTCTAGTCCAGCCCCCTGCAATAAGCAGGGACATCTACCACTTCTATGGATGTTTCACCATTCTCATCATAAAGAATCTTCGTCAAATCTTCTTCCTTCTATCTAGTCTAAATCTACCCTTTTTTAGTTTAAAACCATTACTAGTTATCCTGTCACAATAGGTTCTGCTATAAAGTTTGTCCTGATCCTTCTTGTAGGCCCCCTTTAAGTACAGGAAGGCCACAATAAAGTCTGCCCAGAGCCTTCTCTTCTCCAGGCTGAGCAGCCCCATTTCTCTCAGCCTGTCTTCATAGGAGAGGTGCTCCAGGCCCCTCGTCATCTTTGTGGCCTTTGCGTGGACCAGCTCCAACAGGTCCATGTCTTTCCTTGTGCTGAGGAACTCAGAGGTGCATGCAGTGCTCCAGGTGGGGTCTCATGAGAGTAGAGTAGAGGGACAGAATCCCGTCCCTCGACCTGCTGGCCGTGCTGCTTTGGATGCAGCCCAGGATACTGTTGTGGCAAGCGTACATTGCCGGGTCACATCCAGTTTTTCATTCACCAGTTCCCCCAAGTCCTTCTTTGCAGCTCTGCTGTCAATGCCTTCACACCCCAGCCCGTATTGATACTGAGAGTTGTCCCAACCCAGTTACAGGACCTTGCACTTGGCCTTGTTGAACCTCATGAGGTTCCCATGGACCCCCTTCTCGAGTGAGTCCAGAGTCCGTCTGCATGGCATCCCATCCCTCAGGTGCTTCAACTTTGCCGCTCAGCCTGGTGCCATCTGCAAACCTGAAAGTGCACTGGACCCCTCTGTCTCTGTCACTGATGAAGATATTAAACAACATCCCTTCCTGCTTGATTGCAACCCTTGTTGCGCCTCACGTGCAGCTTCTGTCTCAGCCATAGGAGGTCACAATTAAGAGATGGCTGTGCGCTGGCAGCTGAGACACAGGAAGTCTTGCCCCAAAAACGTGCCTCTGTTCCTCTTTCCCAGTGAGCCACAGGAACATCTGCTCTGCCTACAGCCTTAATAACCCATTAGCAGCCTGGCCAAATGAGTGAACCTCTCACTGCTGCTTCTCTTTGGAGTTCTGCCAAAGGACAAAAGACCAGGGGCAAGGAGGATTGAGGCAAATCAAATTGGGTGCTTGGGTGGACAGAGGAAGGGGAACGGGGGGAGAAGATTTGGAGAGGAAATGTTGAGGCAGCTATTTTTTTCATTTTTTTCCCTGCAGTTAAAGCATTGACAGATAATTTATCACACATTTTGATGGTGCTCCAGCTGGCAGGGAAAAGAGCTATCTGTTTATTAATTCAATTAGCCCGCTTATTTATCAGCAGAGGGCGAGAAGGTGCAGTCACAGGCTAAACTGTGCCAGTCTCAGACTGCCTGCTGTCCGGCTGAGAGGATGACTCGGAGTGGGAACATTATGCCCCCACTGCTCCGGCTGGTATACTCATCACTGCATTATCTCAGGCCTTCTGAGGTAAGAAAAGAAAAGAAAAAAAATAAAATAAAAAATCTAACAGCACACATTACGCACACCAGTGAATGGCCAAGGTAGGCTTACAACCAAAGCCTCACAGCTTTGATGCCACCAGTTCCATGCCCTGAAAATATTGCTTATGTCTGACATTCTGCCCAGAACTGAATTCTTAATTAAAACAGTTAAATACACTTTGAATTTTGAGTTCAATGGGGATAGTGTTCAAACCAGCACATTATTACAGCACAGGGCTGCTGGAAGGGGTAGAACAGGGCAAGGATTGTGCTGCCCAGGTACCCACCAACACTTGTCATCTTTGAGAAAGGGACATATGAGGAAGTGAAAGCATATGGGGTGTATGGGGGGGAAAGGCTGTCTTTGGGATGGCAGAGAAATGCCCTGATCTAGTAGGGCTGGAAGAGTGGTGAGGCCACTTCATTCTGCCTGTCTAGGACTACGAGTTTTCTTTGCCACATGTTAAAAAGTCTCAGACTTCTGAGTGTTGAAGCTCCAAATACAGAAAATGTTGTGCAAAATGCTGCTTAGAGCTATCTGAGCTGAGGTGTTTCTGAAAACACAAGATATGTGGTAAGTCCACAGTGCTGGAGCGCAATTTTCTATAGCCAAAAAAATGCCCCAGCCCTAGAACCTGCAGACCATAATTTCTATGTGATTCCAATGTTGTCATAAACAGTGTTTATTTTTCTCTTCCTTCTCGAAGCCATCCCACTTCTTCTCCTGCCACACAGAAACACAGTTGCGATGTAGATGTACTGGCTTCCAGTTTATATGTGTCTTCATAAAAGACACATGTGGCTTCCCATTCATACAAATAAGTCCTGCAATGCTTTGACTTAAAAATGAGACTGCTGACAAGGACAGAGGTGTCTCCTTGAGATAAGGCTAGGACATACGTGCTCTGAAATGCTCTTTCAATACTCTTCTCATTTTGTTTCTGCACCACCAGATGTTTAAGGAAAATTGCCATTTTATTTTTCTTTTCCTTGAAGTTTCTTTAGACTTATTCTTCTGCCTTCTGAACTCTTGCAGGATATTTCAAGGCAGGACACCGTGTCTAATTAGGATGGCGGTGAATGTTTCCACTGCACATTAGCTCAAAGGAACCTCTAAAAAAAATGTTCTCTATAAATACATCTCCTCCACCCCTCAGTTTCACAGCCAAGTTTGCCTTTTACTTGTCCTGGCTGATGATTAGTTTAATATTCTGAACCAAGATCCTGCTGGACAGATGACTCCAATACCACTGATAGTTTAGACCACCTATCAACATTTTATAAATTCTTAATTTTCTCACTGCAGCCATATTGAACAGTTTCGTGCAAATGAGGCTTATAATTACCCAGATAAATCAGTCCAAAGCAGTATTTCTTAGGATCTTTCTCAATTTTCTCCCTGGAGGATGGGATCCCATCTGCTTTGCTGCATTCAAGCTAATTGAAGGGCACTGACTTTTCCAAATGGATTCATTAATTACTCTCTCCAGATTCTCTGAGGGGTTCCTCATACAATGGGTGACACTTGTGCTGTGCTATACCATCCACCCATGTTTAGCAATGTAGCTCTGATTCTCAGCTATGAGCTAAAGCTTTTGCAGATGCGTTGGCAGGAGTGGTTCTGGCCTTTAACTGTAGAGTGTTACTAAACAAATGTAATTCTGCTTCTCCTTTGCTTCTAATTTAATATGCATTCAGAATCTATAAATATTGTAACCATGACTGTTTCAATATGTTTTACTCCTAGCCATCATAAATATAAGCAACTACCCCAAAGAAAAAAACAGAAGCTTACAGGTATTGCATTGCCAACCGCAGAAAAAGAAGAGAAACAAGCTGTCATATTGCAGAAAATCTGGTACGTGTAGCAGCATAATGTGAAATTAAACTATTAAATTTAAATACAATGCTGCCCTATATAATTCTGAGCCTTCACTGGTTTTATTTAGTACAGCAGCAGCCTGGGTTTTCAATAAACTCACATATAATCGTACTGCTTGCTTAAACATCAGGCAGACACCAAAGGAAAATAAAGACCCATCGAGCAAAGACCTAATTTAGGAGAGAATTACCACCACTTAGGTGGTGGCCATCTTCAGACAGGAGCAGGCAGAAGGGAACCTGCCAGCACTCATGGAGTCTGGCTTTGCTGGAAGCTATATCAGTGTTCCCCTGCCTGATAGCAGGCACAGTTTCACACTACTTAAAATATTTTTTATATCCAAGTGCCGGGTTGGTTGATTCAGGTCCTTGAGGCAACTGGCCTGGGAATTGGTGACACAATCTGCTGTGAGTGAACAACAAGCCTTCATACTTTCCAGGAATCCCAAAGCATTTTGTAAACATCGGACCCAACTGTGGGAGTTGCCAGGCCTCTCTGCAAAGGTCCATGCTGCCGCACCTCACACTGCTCTGAAGATGAAGGCAGCGTCACTAGATGTGGTGGGACACCCACTTCACAAATCACTGAGCTAAAACTCTGAGGTTGCCTCAATATCAGAGAAACCCTTAGTGGCAGAGCCAGAACCACAGTCCAATAGCAGACTTTCTCACAAACAGGCAACAGTACTGCTTCTTTTAACTCTTTCCTGCCGATGGTATTGCAAGGCTCCAGGATGCAAAAAGGGTCAATTTTCTTGTGCCTTACTAGGGGCAGTAACTAGGAACAGACAATAGAAAAAACTGTATATATATATTTTAGCTTTAACTAGGTGGCTGCTTTGGGCAGTCAATATGCAAACTAAAATCCAATTACACAACTCATCTAACAAATCTGTGAATGTATAATTTTTCTCACGTAATGTGTCAGACATAATTATTCATATAAATATATCATGTACATAGAGTTGTAGGTAGGAACACAGGGGTATATGTAGAGATGTATCTGCTCTACACTTTAATAACTAATTCCTCTTCTCTGACATCCTTTCCTTCTTAGCTCAGCAGTTGTTCTTCCCCAAAGCTCTGACCAATATGGACTCGACAAGGAGCTTTTTATATGGGACAGAAAAGTTCTCTCTCACAACTTTTCCCTCTGATTCACAGCTTATCTTTTCTACATGAGGTACCCCTGCTCACTCAGCAGGTAATAAATTCACTCCTTCACTGGCGAGTACAGCAAAGCAATGCACCCTCAAAGAGAAAGTCTGAAGCAACTCTGTCATCACCTGGCAGGACAGTGATTCTGAATTTGAGTGGCTGGCTATTTGATTTTTTTTTTTGGTCTCATTTTGTTTGTCTCTCATCTCTCCCTGGTTTATAAACAAACATTCGGCAGTCAAAAAGCCATTCATAAATTGTTAATTGTTCACAAAAGAAAAGTAAATCTAAGCAACGAGGCCATACCTTTTGCTTCTTATTTGAATTTTTCCTACATGGCCAGCGCTGACAGACCAAATGCAGCAGAAAGGCAGGCAGGTGGGCAGGGGGGCAGCCCCCTTCCCCTGCCAGCTAGGTGGTGGCTGCAGGGCAGCTACACTGCTCCATGTCATCTGAGAACCAGGACACGTCAGTCCATCCAAGTCCATGCCAGCACTGCCGGCTAACACTGCATCTGGTTTTGTTTGAGTTCTCAGAAGGCAGCCAGAGATATTTTTGTTTAGGTTTATACATTTTATCACCTTTATGACAATGAAAATCTATAGCTGGACTACTCCAGGTCCATAGGGACATGGGTGTCCAGGATCTGTGAATCATAAGGAACATTTTTCAGCGAAAAGGACACTCAGTGTGTTTTGCAATGTAAGAGATCAGTCTAGACATTACCAAGTTTTAAAAAACAATGTTGAAGGCAGCTCACTAAAATTTTTCTGAATTATTTTTTTAAAAAATTCAAAACCAGCTCCACATGCTCAAATGAACTTGATCACCAGCCCAAGACAGTGAGCTAGTCTCGGCCCTAACTGTGGCACTGCTACACCTTTTTAACCTGGAGCTGAGGAATATGACATATTATATACACCAGTGAATTGTAAAGTAGTTAATTTTCTGTGCAGCTGACAGAAGTGATCGATTTGCCTTACTCCTTACAAACGCCTCACCTTCTCTCTTCTCCCTCTGCTCTCCTCCCTCCCTGCTCCAGAAATGCCTCATCCATCAAGTCACATAGGCTGTTTTGCAAAGAGCTCCACAGGACAGCGAGCAGGGCTTCATGTTTGCTCTGTATTTCAGTATTACAGACAGTTGGGCCCTGCATAATTCTGAATCAGACCATAGTATTATTTCTTATTACAAGCCCTTTTCTGTTGCTGCTGCTTGAAGAACTATTGCTATTTTATTTCTCATTACATTTGAGGTGGAAGGGAAAATGTAATGGGATATAGTAGCAGTTAAAACTGCCTGCAAGTTGTTTTAAATTTTTCCCAATTCTTTCCCATCAATTTTATGGGCAATTTTTCCTACTTACAACAGCATTCTGAAATATTTTAGTAAGATTAAGGGACAACCTTACTCATTTAGTATTTTCATTTTTTTAAAGGAGGGTCCTATATAATTTCACCAGCCTTCAAAGTCCATACTTTGAAAAGGATATTTTTTCCATTATCTTCTTCTGACTGAAAACCATGGAGGCACAGATGAATGTGTTTCTCTGACCTTAAAATCACTATATTTTAAGTAAGACGTGATGCAATTGAGAACAACAAGCATCTGACAGGATTTCCCCACAAAAGGAAATAATGATTTATTTTACAAGTGTTTTATAAACTGGTAAATGCTTGGGTGGACCAAATAATATCCATTTAAACTAGACATACACTGATTTAAACTAGAATTAGAAAAATCTCAGCAGCTGCTTCCAGAAGGTATTATTATTATTATTAGCCATATTGATTTAAAAATAAAACTCATCTATACTAGACATAATGCGATTTATTTTTCTTTAGTCTCTTCCTCCTTTTGATTCTGGGGGTTTAAATAACTGGAAAATAAGTAAGAGTGTACTTTGAAGTAACAAAATCTTCACCCACGATGTCAAACTGCGCAGCCAGTTTCACAGCCTGTCTGCAGTGCAGCATCTGACATGAGTCCTATTTTCTTCAGGATTTGTTTCTCTAACACTGTGGCAAAATAGGATAAATTAAATATACCACAGCAGAGATACTGGAAGAATTCACTTCACGTATGCAGTTGTTGCCGTGGGACAGCTGAGTAAACAGCTTGCAAAAGTCTGTTTGAAGACTGCCAGCTAGTTACACCCATAATTTGATCTCTATTAACAAAAACAACTCAAACTGTCGCAATGCCCCAAGTAGATTACTGAGCATCTAAATTATACAGTGTTGCTTGAGTAACCTCTGCAGCAGCAGGGGCTGTGTTTTGATACCCATTCAATACTTCCCACCTTGCTGAGTAGTGGAACATCCACCAAAACCAGCAAATGCACAGGAAAAGCCACAGAGAGGTTTTGGCAATATTGTCCCATGCCTGAACAGAAAAATAGTTGTGTAATACTGTTCAACTCAGTGAGTCAGAATAACAAGTCTTGTAAATGTGTCCTTCTGAGCTGGATATAGAACAATCCAGGGAGTGAGAGTGATCTGGGGGAGGGGGAAAATCCACAGTAACTGTTTTTGCAAATAATGCCATGGTCATGTTCAAATAGCTGGTGTTTCTGATTGATGCTCAACATCACATCGTCAACAAAGATACCTGCACTGACTTACTAAACTTCGAAGTGACGTGCGGACAAAAAACATAAGACTGTCTGTGCTGTGACAGCAGAATTAGAATGGAAAATAACAGCTTGCTGGTGGCCATCCTTCTGGAAATCTGGGAGTCCTCTCTGAGACTGTCCAAGTGAGTTATTGCACACTAACATGAGGGTCAAACCATCGAAAAAAGCTGGTATGGGGACTCCATGGATTCACAGCACACTTCAAACTTAGGCCTGTTGATTCTGTTTGATTAAAATAGGCTTCACTAATGCAACATCACACTAAATTATAGAAATAGAAATTTAGACTGATGGAACCCAAATTTTTGTTTGTGGAAACAATATGATGGCTATTGTGCAACACAGAAAATCATACATGTACTGCAATACTTTCAGGCATGTTATTACACTTAGGCCCATGTTGCGTTAGAATACATCGACATTTACTACTGTCCTTCGTAACGCATAAAAAACTCTGGAACTGGAAATACCACACGAGCCATATATTGGGAATCCCCATTTTCAGTGATGGTTAACACAGCAACAGCACAAGCAATCTGCGCCTCAGCAAAATCCAAATGACCACGGCTCTCAGTATTTGTAGCAATTTCCAGTTCTTTTGATGAATTGCCATTATAAAAATACGTATTTTTAATCATTCTGAGTTTGATGAAGTTTTTAACTGCAAAAGACCTGGCAAGACAGATGAAGACTTCAGACAAAGATTTAAAAATTAAGCATTCAAAGAAACATGCTCCCTCCTGTTCAAATTTTTCTTTCCACATTGTCTTAACATATTAAGAAATCTTAGCACATTAAACAGAAATTGTGCAATAATTTTAGAGATTAATGGCAAGAGTGGGAGAAGACAATGACTTCTCCCTGAGAAATTATCTGGAGGCACTTTGCCTCCAGTCTCCAATTAAAAAGAAACCACAGAACACCTTTTATCTTCCTGTATTTCAATTTCTTCCTCAAAATACTGTGCTAAAGCAGTATCCTGAAAAAAACCCAAACAACCCAAACCTGGCAACCCCCTCATCCCCGCCAGGAATGAACTAGATAACATGAGCAATCTGGGTAAGAGGCTTTACAAAGTACACATAGTTTGAGCATGTGATTGTGCTTACTTCACAAAAGCTATGCCTGTGCGCATTACTCTGAATTCTAAAGACTATATGCAAGAGGTGTGGCAAAATGAACAGAATTATGCGTGCCCCTTGGTGTATCACTGCCACCAAAGCCAACTTTTCCAGCTAGGTTATGGTTCTTCAATATAAATGATTCCACAAGCCCAGTACAAAATGCAAGCAAGCATGCCAGAAATTCCACTGTTCATACTAGTGGTGTGACACAGAGTTTATACACATTTTGCAGGTCACCTTGCACATTGCTCTGATGTGGTTTTGCATCAGCATTAGAAGGACAGTGAGCTAGGCTATGAGATTGCAAAAGATGATAATGGCATTTAGGACAGTGAAGGAGAATGTTTTGTTTAATTAGTGTTGTCAGCGATTGCACACACAGATTGCAGAGGTGAATTGCTGCGTATGTATCTGAGAGTAGTTGCAGTCAGTCTTTCTGTTCATGCTGGACCACACTTGTGCACATCGTGTGCATCTTTTTCGCTGTACTTACTCTCATTTCTCCCCTTGTAAAACCCTCCTGTGCACCCCTGTTCAGGCCCTCACAGGTCCTTGGGCACAGCTGCCACCACCTCAGCATCTCACTCAGCAGCTGCTGTAAAGCAGTTCAAGGTCACTAGGTGGACAGCAAACTGCAAGCACAGTGTGTTATTGCTACCATGGCATTTCAAGTGGAAATATCTGCGAGGTTCTTCACAAACCCAGAATTTCCATAAGGTTCACTTCCAAGCGAGTATAGAGTATACGGATGGAGAATGAAAACAACGGGGGCGCTTGGTAACGTTTATAGTTGTGAAGGCAGCAGCTGAGTGAGAGCTCAAAGAGTTGGCACAGGATCTCCTCCTCCTCCAGCCTAGCAAGGAAAAGACATTACTGGAACCGGGGGGGAGAAGGCGGGGATCTAACATTGTGGAGGTGCTTGAAGAGTACCAAACATGCCGCCCATCAAGGGTAGGACTCTGCTGTTGGACACAGGGACTGCAGTGAGTGAAATCATTAACCAAAGTTACAAAATATGGAAAATAAGGCACCAAAAAGCTGTGACCCACCCACTCAAACCCCTATGTGAAAATATAAATCAAACGCTAACTGCCCAGCAAACTGGCAGTTGGCACTATAACATTACATGCAGTGCCAGCTGAAGGTTTCCTTCTATGTTTTGGGGTAACTTTGGTTTTTAAGGTCTTTGCCACAAAAGAAAAGACTTAAAAACACATGTATGCAGTTTTACATACATGTAAAATACATATTACATACTTTTATGTAAAAATACATGGACATATTTTTACTGAATTTAGAAGCGGAGAACAAGAATAAAGAAACTCTAAGAAAGTATCAACTCTACTCTACATCTATTGGCACCTACCAGTGATTTCTTGTAAAACCCTGATGAATAAACTAAAGGGAATTGGCTTCAACATCTCTGCCAAATCTGTCATTTCAACAGGAAGCACTTTCTGCCATGCGGTAATAAATGTTTCTTGTTGGCAAATTAAGTTTTTTACCACCTCTAGCGTCTCACTACAACTGGCAGCAGACACCTTCACCAAACTTTAAAGACAGCCTTTTATAAGTTCTACATAGTGTCTTCTATTGTAACAGCGTTAACTAAAAAAAAAAACAAAAAACCAGCAAGCCTTTTAAGTCCGCTCTTTCCCCGTCATTGGTGAACTTTAATGAGATTCATGGTCCAAAAGGCAAGTTTTGTTCCGAATCTCCTACTGAATATATTGGCAAAACAACAGCTGTCGTACAGTGCTAAGGCTGTCTCCCACCCACCCCCTGCTTTGGCACCGCTTGCTTGGATGTGTTGATTCATCCCTAGGAGAAGGGGAAAGCACTGGACCCACTGGCTGCAGCGCGTAGGAAGGAGGCATGTCTGCCAGCAAATCTCTAGACTTTGATCACTCCTACTTATTTGCCTCTGTCTCCCTGCTGCACTCATTTTGCCTACAGTCATCCCACCTTGGCAAGGATGTTTGCAAAAGCTAATAAGCCAAGCATAGTCAAGCCTAGTTAGTATAGAGATGGGAAACCTCCAAGGAAAACCTAGCTACCGCAGGAAGACATCCAGCTGGCACGCTGCTTTCTCTTTTAGCAAAAAACAGTCGCCCAGCATTGCGCAGTAGCTGAGGGGTGGCAGAGATTCACTGGTGGAAAGCACTTTCTCCTTTCTTCTTTCAAACAGAAGCCTGTGTCACTTATAGTAACTGAAAGGCCATAAGAATTTCCCTAGAACAGTCACATGAAAAGAGATATCCAGGTGAAAATCTAATCTGGTTCATATTCTACCATCTTAAAATTGACTGCAAATCTAAAACATGCATTCCCCTTTTCTATTTGAAGTTATTGAGAAGATTTGAGTCTCTCTCTGAGAAGTTACAACTTTGTACCTCAAAGCGTTTTAGTATAAGAAGTCACTCAAGCTTTCTAAAGGCTTTGACATGAAATACAACACATCTAACTCTCTTTGCATCTCATGTAGTCATTTGAACCCACGTTAAGTGCAACATCCCACCACCTTAGGTAAAGACTGCATTTTACCGAAGTGTGAAATGTAAATGCCAAATGCCTGTAGGGTAAAACCCAGTATGTCTTGGAGCAGTGCTGTCTACAAGACATAGGATGGTGGTCCGTGAAATATGTGGAAACCCATACACGGGTTGCTGTGCAGCTGGGAGGTCACTCTCTAAAGGCAGGGTTCTAGCTGGGAGTCAGTGCCCTATTTGTGTTAGTGTCTAATTAACATGTTTGCAATTAGAGCAGCAAAATAACGATTTCAGAAAGTAATACTCAGTTTACAATAAGTGCTGCATAGCTCATCTATCGCAGCAGTGCCACTCCTGCCTTTCCTGCCCAATGTCTAAACAACAGTGCAATGAAACATTATCTGTGGAGTTTGCTTGTAAGAGTGAGATGCCCTCCCAGTTTTAAAGATGTGAAGGAACACTGCTTTACAGAAACATGCAGGGGATGCTTTAGGAAAGGTTTGTGTTCCTGGTTCTTACTTTCAGTATTAATATATCCCATTTTATGGTATTTTTACCTCTGGGTTTCTGTTCTACCACCCACAGCCACTGTAATTTCGTATTACTTCAGCATCCGCCCACAGATTCTCCGAACAATATATTCGGCTCTTCAGGCACTGTGACAATACTGATACATAATAATTACATTACTACACATTTGCATACCCATCCTACCTTCTCCTGCAACTTCTGAGCTGAGGCACTAACAAAATCTGAGCTTTAGCAAGAGAGCCATGTGGTGACCAACTAAGGATGCTACTTGGGTCCTGGAGGTGCATAGGGGATATATGGAAAAGCCCGGAACTGTTACCACTGCACCGATTTTCATTTCCATCAAAGTGGGAAACATTTCATTTTCAGCAAAGCATGATTCTATCCACTTCTGGATAGAAAGGAGTCTTTAATTTTGGGGGGGTTTCCTAATCAAAACCATGAAACAGCTACATTTCACCCAATTTGCTCAACCATGTGAAAGTATTTGCAACTATAAGCAAAGCATTAAAAATACCAGGAAGATTAGGAAGGGGAAGATGTGAACAGCCTGGCAGAATGGTGGCCTGACGGATGATGTTTAATCAGGACTGGATGAAGCAGTAAGTTAACAAAACCTGCCACTTCAAACAAACCAAGAGAAAACATGTCCCAAGGATCAGAATCCAAACTGGGAAGGAAAGAGGGTGACAGAGGAGGCAACCCTTCCCTGCAACTGCTCTGACAGCTTTTGTGTTGGGATATTGCAAATCTTAACACACAAGGTACCAAAGCCTCATTATTGAAAACATCACAGCTTGCTGAGTGTAGTAGTTCATATTATGTTTACAGTAACTACACATTCTGGAGGAAATCTCAAAAAATTTGACTACAGGGGTTACAGACCTACTGTCAGAAAACTTCCTATTTAATATGCCTTAGACAATCAATTCCCCTTCAGTCTAATACAGAGAAATGCTAAATTTGGGAATTATAATATTATCACTGTTGGTGTGTAGTAACAGGGGAAAATACTGACTTTTATAGTTCTCAGATTGTTAAAAATCTTTGAGTAATTAAAATTAATGTGGAAATTTCTGCTAGACTGCTTAAGAAATAAAGAAGTTCATTGCTAACACTGTTTACTCTGATGATAAATTAAAAATTTGCTGAGGACGTCAGACCATGAGAAAAAGAAAAAAAAAATTTAAAGAAACAGATTTTTACTTTTTTTCAGCAGCAGATGCACAGCCTATCATGGCAGACTCTCACATGCAATATCACTTTTTAGA
>VYZQ01058355.1:0-17420 GCA_013400655.1 Mystacornis crossleyi | reverse complement strand
ATCACTTTTTAGATGCTCGACTTTTCATTTATCTTTTAAAAAGAATTTCAGCTAGAATCTCAGTAAGAAGAAAAACTTTAATGATAATGAGCAAAAAATGAATGGAAACAGAACTCGTAGGAATGATGCTGCAAGGTTATTTAAAAAATCTTTTACTGGCAAATGTTGCTGGTTCTAGCAAAATCTTCCCATTTTAGAAGAAACTAATCTAATCACATGAACCAGAATCACAAAGAAAAAAACTTTTCAAAATTAGCATTTCTTGGTAAGATTTACCCTCGCAAAAATTATTTGATCCAATTTTTAAATCTGGGATAATTCACTTGGAAACAGTGACCTGTTTCTGCTTCTATCCAATCAAGGAAAAAAATTCCCAGTAGGGCAGGGGTTGAACCATTTTACTTTTAAGTTTATTTTTCCTTGTTTTATTTAATGTTCTAACCAGACGTCCTACAAAATAAACTACAACAAGTTGTCTGGACATTTAATAAGGGCCAGATTCAGCAAACACCAGCTAGTAAATTTAGCATTTAATGGGCACAATTCATTGGCCCAGTTTTGTAAAAAGAAAGAGACATATCCAGGGAAAGATACTACATGCAGAGATGTCTCAGAGAGATATTGCTTAAGTGTACATCAATTTTCATTTATACAGTTTAATTCCCGGGTGTGATAATTTTATTGCGTAATGACTTGCACCATTTCAACCTAACAACTATTTTTGAGTATTTCCAAATAGGTAAGTTCAGTAGACTTATTCCAGTATGCCAGTTTCAAAGTCAGAGAGAGTTCACCCAGAGCCTTTTTTGACTTTTGACTACAGAGGTCAAAGCAAGCAGGACATGGTAGAGACCCAAAGTACCCATTTCCTTTCTGAATGCCACTGGAGTAATTCCTATACTTTATAATAGAATCCTAGGAGCCTCAAAGTTGGAAAAGACATTTAATATCATTAAGTCCAACCATCAGCATAGCAGCACCAACGTGTTCACCATTAAACCATGTCCCCAAGGGCCATATCCACGTCTTTTGAACACTCCACCAGTCTGTTCCAATGCTTTATAACCCTTCCCATGATAAAATTTTCCTAATTATCTAATCTAAACTTCCCCTGCCACAACTTGTACTCAAACAATTGGATCATTATGTAGATACATTTCTTTGTTATCAGTAATACCAATCTACTACATTGGTCAAAAGAGCAAAGAAGGCGAAGAGGACTCAGCTAATATTAAGGATGTGTTTTCTGTATTTTTGTTCCAGGCTGTGTGAAACCAAAGCTTTACAACTGGACATGAAAGCACCCAGCTAATGTGGCATTGAGGACCTGATCCCACTCCCAGTAAAGGCCATGGAAAGACTTCAGCAGTGCTTGGATCAAGCCTGTTCTATGAGGTGAATGAGTAATAAGAATAATACACAGAATGATTCACAATTAGTAGGACTATTGTCAAAATTCAATGCAATCAGGAGTTTTGATCCCTGGAATGTCCGTCAGTGTGTGTCTTTTCTCCTGATTCCCTTTTTTTATTTCTTTGCAAACTAGATGGCAAAATAAGAGCTGGCTCAAACCAGCACTGATCACCAGCAAATGACTAAACACATGGAGTGAAGGGCGACGCTCCTTCCTCAGCCCAAGCTGGGTTTTGCAGATTCTGGGGGTGGGTAAGGGCAATACAGAGATGTTGAACAGGTCCAGGACACAAGGTCAGACCCAGTTGCTGTGGTCAGTTGCTCTGGTGAGTTGTGGTGCCCCCAGTGCCCCTGGTGTAGTCTGGTTCTCCTAAGTCCATCCTTTTATCTAGAGTTGGGAACATGAAGGAAATGATAACGTTTGCTCAAATCAGGGAAGACTGCAGAACAGGACTGGAGAGGCAGTGCTTTCTCATCTCCTCTGGTAGCAAATGTCTTTGCGTGTGTGAGTTCACATTGTCCCGTGAAAATTAGCACTCCTTTGTGCCACAGTGTCTGGGAAAATGGTAGCAAAGTACAGCTCAGCTAGAAATTAGAGCCCAGGCCAAGAAGGACAGAAACATAAAATGAAATTTGTGTGTTAACTCACTTGCTTTACTAAGATCAGAGCTATAGAAGATAGGGTAAAGACCCTAAAAGGGACTTTCTGAATTCATTTAGGTAGGAAAAGAGAGGTTTTCATTATTTATATTTAAAGGAAGAAAGAGGAATTTTAAAAGAATAACATAATGAAGTATTTATCAAAGATATTCGGGGAATGATCACATATACTGCAGTTTACTATATTGTTTTGATTTTTAAAATGTAATTTGAGAACACAATTGCTTTAACTGTCTCTTGTGATAGCAAGTGATTACAGCCATTGCTTGTAGTATAGAAAGGGCCTTTTTAATATCTGAAAATAATAAATAGTTGAAATAATAAATAATTGAAAAGCAACCTATGCTTTCAGTTCTTTTTTGATTTAACAACCCCAAACAGCACTTCAATGACTAATACTGGACCTCACATTATCTCCTGTTGTTGTCATGATCTAAATGAATAGTATATGCTGAATTTTATAAAGAGAATATGAATAGTAACAGACTGTATAAAATATTTATCTGTGATAGAAAAGGTAAAAGCTACACGATACACAAGTGGGTAGTGGTGATTTATAGAATGCTCACAGAGTGTAAATGACCCAACTAAATCTCATTATCCTAAGCATAGATATAAATTCCTAGGTGACAACTGAAATGTGGAAATTGCAGGAGCATTATAGATCTCAAGTCTCCAGTTACTCTAAGGTAAAGTATGAAAGATTTTTTTTATGAGCAACAAAAGTATCAGAGAGAATAGCAGGTAATACGGTAGCTAAAGACTTTATCATCTACTACTTCAAACTGCTTTTCATATTAACAGGAAGTGAAATCTGGGGCTGAACTCCACATAATAAACTTAACTTTAATAAACTAAACTTAACTTCCCGCTGACATCAGCTTCAATTTTGCTTCCAACCTTCATGGGAATGGATGATGTGAAATAACACATGAAACATTACTTTAAAAATGTATTTACCATTCTTTTTTTTTTTTTACATGACCCTTCTTAGGTGCTGAGAAGTAATAACAGAAGCCCTGCTAAGACTTTCGACAGCGACAGTGACTCTTAAGGACGTATATTTGCCTGCATTCACATGCATATATAGACAAACAAAAAACTGGTATAATAACTTTTTATATGAGCATGCAGCCTCCACTCTCTCTCTAAATTCAGAGACAGATGAAATTCCTGGAACTTCAGTGGAAATGAATGTGCAATGTAAAATAGACTCCAACAGGAAGCATCACCTGCACAGACCTTTTCAGTATTACCAGTGAGGTTGCACAGACATAAAATGTACCAGTTTGGCCCTTTTTATTCAGCAGGAAACACATTTTAAAATGCATTTATCTTACTTTACTCCCACAATAAGAAAATTTGTTCAACCTTGTCACCTAAACATCCTTTATAGCCTATGCAAGGGACAAGCACCTCCAGGCAGTGACTAACCCCACTGAATTTCTGGTATTTCTTTCATCCCATCATGCTTGGGACATCAGCACTTGCAAAGCAGCAATTCAGAAGGTGTGTCCAGGTCTACAGCAGTGAGAGTTCTAAGGAGGAGGACCTGGCAACTACTTTGGTCAGCTGTAACTTGCTTGCATTCACAAGCACACAGATCTGTACAATCCTCCTGCATCGTCTAGTCTGATTAATTTTGTCTACTCTTGTAAGTACCAATATTTGTCCAGCAGTTGACAAATTAAATGATTAAGGAAACGTCACTTAAAAAAAGAAAAGATGGTAACAGGCATTTTTAAAAATTTCTTTTATATAAATTAGAGAGGAAAAACATCCCTGGGTTTCAGTCCATATTGAGTGCGATGCGCATCAGCCTCTCTCCTCCTCCTCAAAATAAAGCAAGCAGTGATATTTTCACCTCAGTCCATATCACAAATATGATCTGAATTTTATGTAAGGTAGAACAAACCCAGAAGAAGTGCAGCAAAGCTGCAAGCATGCAAAACCAGGGTGAGACCAAATTTTGTCTCTTCCTGTGCTAACGGGGTTGTAACTGGCTACCATACACCTGAGAAGTTCAAATACAAGACACAAATGCCCTCAGCAACCTCGACCTACATCCCATGTGCTACTGGGTCAATCTGTCAAGATCAGGATAAATGCCCATGGGAAGATTGCTTTCAATTAAAACGCCCAACAAGGTCTCCCAGGTAATTCTGAAACAGACACCAGAGTAATTCTTAAATTGAATTCTCTTCCTGGGTTAACTGCATTCTCCTCGATTAGCCTCTATTTGTATCTCTACCATAAGCAGTTTGTGAAACAAACATCCAAATGCCTCATTTACCATTCTGGCTCTTATATAAGCCAAGCCTTTTTCATTTACTCATGCATATCGTTTACGTTGAATTAGTTAAAGCAATAATCTGCAGAGGTCTATTCAGCTCTGGTAATCACTTATAAATTTGCAAAAATATTTGGGGAAAAGAAAGATGGGTGAGTATGTAAACAGGCAAGGAATTTGGGATTGAGAAGAGCAAAGATCCAGTCCCCAGCAGAGACTTGGGTCACACAGCACTGAGTGCCCTCACGAGGGGTGGCTCAACCCAAGCAGCTTTACCATTTCATAAACCCACACCTCCATCGAGCTGCGTGGGGGCAGCGAGGCGGGTGCTGGCTGCCTGTGAGCTGGTTGTGAGTCAGGGCACTCAGACTCACCGTCTGTCTGTCAGGCGGTGAGGAGCAAGCAGTGGTCCAGCCAGGGCTTGCAGATAGTTCTCAGAATATGATTTCAGAGACCTGCAAACTGGAGCCAGAGGCCAAGTCCCACTCGGTTGACGCCCCGTTACTTGCAAATTTTTGCCTCCCTTGTTTGATTCTCACTTGAATCTCCTCCCCTAGGGGAGGCCTGAGGTATGAATGCTCCTGCCTGAGCAGATTTGAAGGGAAGGGCCATGACGGATTTGTCCTCCGTCAGCTCTTTTCGCAGCTCCCTCCCCAAAAGCACGCGGCTCTTGGCCCGGTCCCCATCATGACTGCATGACAGCAGATACAGGAGACGCCCACTGCTTCAAGACCTCCCTAAGTATCCCCAAAAATGCCAGCAGGGTCCCAAGGGCAGGAACACCCCCCTCTACCTCTGTACCACCCCACCACTGCCCTGAAACCAGTGCTCAGCACTAACCTCATAGAGATCCCAGAGCTCCAGCAAAAGGAGGAGCAGATGCAGGGCTGCTGAACCCATCTGTGCACCCCCAGAAGGGAGAGTTGGTGATCAGGGGAAGGCATGGGATCGCCACGGCTTCTGTTTTTAATAAGGTGGAACTCTTGCTTAAGAGGAAATAGTTTTATGGACCATCTAGGCCTGGTCTTGAAACCTTGGCAATGCAGAATCACAGACCAACTTTCCTAACTTAAAACTTTTGCCAAAACCAGAGATGTTTCCATGAAACAAAAGGAAAAAACACACCTCATGCATAGTTTAAAATCACTTGTAAAGGGAATGTTTTTGGCATCTCTCCCAGTTACTCAATATGTGAGCTCTAAGACTTGATGGAAAAGAAAAAGTAGGGAAAAAAGGGCAATGTGTTGTAGTTACATTCCTGCTTCTGCCTTTTGGGGCTGTAAGAAACAACAATTCATAATTGCTCCAAATAACTGTTGTCAAAATACTTTCCTTTTTTTGGCAATGTAGACATTAATTAATTACATCTGTGACTGGGAGGGGGGTGGCTCTCTCACTTGCTTGTATTATCCCCATTACTTGAACTAAGCATGGTTAGAAAGACATCAGACCCTGTAATTTGATTCCTATTCTGGTATTATGTATTTATTCAGTAGCTTTGCAAATAGACTTAAGCTCTCTTGTGTTGGAAATACTATTTACAGAATGCCTTATAAGGGAACAGTTTGAACTGATGTGTGCAGAACTGTGTGAAGTTAAGTGACCCAAAGATCTCTGGTTGAAAACCAAATTAAACAGCTTGTGACATCTGCGTAAGTTTCCCTGCTTTCCACCTTTTCTAAGTTCTCTTCTGAAAATAACAGATCCAGGCTAAATCCAAAAGTCATGAAGTACTCCCAAGTCCTTCATGTTTCTTCACTGAAAGAGCAACTAATCCAGTGTCCTCTTAGGGCAGAGGTCTATGGAGTGGTAGGCAGAGGGATGTAGCCCATGCCCAGAGGGTACAGAAGGAATGCCCTCCTTCTGTCTCTGGGAAAGATACCAGAAAGAAAGGAACTGTTTTTTAAAAGGCAGTGAATGGACTCTTACGGAGAGCTCAATAAGGGCTCAGTAGTCTAGAACACATATCTAGATTATTTCTGCAGAGGACAAACTATCCCGTGTCTCAGGGCTGATTACCCCCAGGAAGTGATTACTGCTTACAGGAGGAGCTCCATCCAGGCTGAACAAGACAGCTGACGCCTGGTGACAAGAGACACACTTTTCATAGCTCAGATGGCTTCAACCCTTAGACCCAGCAGCGACAAGTTCCATGTCCCGGTACCCCAAATTACCAGTCTGAAGGCCCGTGCCATTTCAAGCAGTCCTACGTGCCGATATTAACCTGCATGACATGACCTGATTTGCTCCCGTGTCTTGGCATACCTGCGCACAGGCTGACATGCTTCACGTGGCCAAAATCATACAGTAGCTTTTATTAACAAAGTTAATGCCAATTCATGACAAAGAACATTGGAACTATTACCAACACTTAGCTGAATCCCTTGGGAAAATATCTGAATGGTTCTAGTAATTAACAGCTCACCATAATGCAAAATGATAACAAAGATAAGGAAGGCTTGAGTAGGAAATCATCCTTGAAACAAACTTCTCCTGAGGAAGTATGTTTGTTGCTCAAAACACATTTTCCACCAATAAAGTCAAAACAAACCCAGAAGTTCTGCATGGGAAAAGAGGAAAAGGAAAGGGAACATATCTGGCATTCAGGCATTGAAGCCCTTCAAATAATGGATGAGAAATCAGAGCTGACATCATGGCATAACCAGCAGTCTGGGACCTATTTGCATGTGGTTAGAAATTAAATTCTCCTCTGCTGCTGATGTCATTTGACAAACTTGCATTAGTGATGTGGATTGGCAGGATTTCATTTTTTTCCACATAATAAACACCCGGGGCACACCGCAGGCCTAGGGGAACCTGGGCATGTCAGGAGCACGGTGAGGATGCGCGGTGCTGCAGAGAACAATGCGCGCTCCGGTGCTGCGATGACACCCGCTACCACCCTCTGTGCGCCCCAGCCAGCGCTCCATCAGCCCACATTCAGAAACAGCAGTGTGACATTTACAGAGTCAATATATTTAGCAAGCAAATACTACAGATAGTAGGCAGAAGAAACAAACAGGGTGATGCCTCCCCACCCCTCCAGGCGAAATAGCTGCAGCCTGCATGAATGCATCCAGCGTGTAAACCAATTAGGCACAGAGTGCAAAAGCTGTGGGATCCAAATACCCCTCTGCACGACACAGGAGCAACCACTGCCAACTTACAGTCACATTTACTTTCCTCTGCAATTAAATCTAATACTGTTTCAAGTTAAAACAATCAGCTAAAAGTAGAACTGAAGTTTAGTCTTTCCCTTTATTTATAGCTTTATTTTATGCATGTGTACACAATGTGTATATACCTTTTTTTAACATATACTAGAATTATACACTTAAAGCTTTAGAACATCCTCACTATTTCAATTTCAGTATGCTGTGACAAGGAAAATCTAAGCAATTAATCATGCTAATTCAAATGAGAATTATTTTTTGGTTGAAGTAGTGCTTTTACAATTGCCTCCAGACTTTGTGCTTTTCGTTAATACTATTAGTGCTATGGAATTACATACTCCTTATTTTATATGTGCTTTTCTGTAAGTCAACTAACAAAACTAATTAGTAGCCATGAAAGAGCATATTGATAGAATAAAAATATATAAAGCAGTTCAGAGAATTCTCAGGCTGAACCCTATATATCATGGGGGTTTTCTTAGTACTCCAGGCCCATTTCCCTAATATAAATAAACTTAGGTAAAATTGAAGATTTTAAACTTGCCTTTAAAAGACCATACACTTCCTGAATGAACCATTTTTAAATTACACATAAACACATATAATCAATCTTTACTACACAGCTAGGAATTTAGGATATGGTCGGGTGGTTTTTTCTTTTTTAAAGCAGGAGTTTGGTACTTGTAGATGGCAATGTACAATTAGCAACAATAACCTGGACTAAGACAAAAAGCAAATTTTACAGCATCCTGCAATGACAGCACCACTGCAAGAGTTAAACAATCTACAAGCAGCAGCCATACTCAGTAAGGCCCAAGCAGAATTTGGCTGAAGAACTTCCCAAAAGCAGAGCAAAGGTGGGAAACATTTTTTAAATTTATTTTTACTGTTTTAAAGATAATGGGGCAGAACCACACCTGGAGTGAGTGAATGAAAGAATGCTGAAGTCAATCAAACAGTGAGAATTTACATTCGCTTTGGGAATATGATTTGCAACAGCAGAGAAAGCTCAGTGTGTCACGTGTGATGTTTCCTAGTGCCCCCCGTTTCTGTAACACTCCTACGTGACTCTGCCCACAGCCTGCCCAACCCTGTCCCTAGCAGGGCCCTGGAAGCTGTGGCAGACAAAACTGTAGGGCACATGGGCAGAAAAACGTGAGAGTTCTCCAAGCATCCCTGAAATGAGCGGAGGACTAGGAGGCCGCTGGGATTATTTAGTTTATCCTGACTGCCTGGACAAGGGCTAAGAGATCTGTACATCAGGGCCAGGGGAACTGACCCTGCTTTGCTCGGTCAGCACAGAGACTTGCTAGTTCCCAAGTGACTCAAATCTTTCAGCCTCATTTCCTGATCCATTGTTTGGGGCCACCAGTGTCTCAGGGAATTTCATCTGGACACCACCACATCTCTCATGGCCTGAACTCTTACCTGAAGCAGCTACCTGACCATGCAGGGTGTTGGAGCAAGAGAGGGACAGGAAGGTTATGCAGCAACCAGGCAGCACTAAAAGACATCGTAATCCTCAACAACAGCCTAATAGCCTCTACCACCCCATCATCAGTGTGTTTGGAGGACACCAGCATACAAATCTCCACCCACATGCCTGCCCTCATCACAGACAGCACCACACAGCCTCATGTGCCTAGTTTCCAGGACTTGAGAGGTCTGAAAAAATGCAAAGAAAATAAAAAGGGGGAAGCTGAAGGATGCAAGTACACAAAGGTAAAATAAGATTCCCTGAGGCTGTCAGAACTGCATGTAAAAACCCTACAGATCTTTTTGAGAGCTAGTATTTATAAGTAGAAATAGATAGATGGTGTAGAAACATCACGGACCATAAAGACATAATTCTGCTCCAAATTACATAAACTGATCTGGACTTGCACAAGGGTGATTACACCAAGAACAGGAAGGTATCACGGCTGGGATGCTTTGGTAGACAAAAATAATTTAAAATGTCCTGGACTGAGGCTGTTCCAGTAACTCCAGTTTATCAATCTCCACCAGCCACCCCAAATTGGAGTCCCTGCCTGAACTGCCTCTCTGTAAATTTAGTTCTACACTTCTAATCCATTTCCTCGAAGTTTAATTACTTCAAAGGTAACATAAAGAAAAGAAAGAAACTAGTGCAAAGACAAGAAAAATTACCTCCTTCAAAGTGAAATCAAAGTGCAGGAATAGCACTCAGAGCTGAATATCCCTGTTTATTTACAGAGGAGGTACAACATGGACAACAGCAGTCTGAGCCCCCCCTGGCTACCTTGCCAGCTTGCTTGGATACCAACTTAGGAGGACCACCCAGACGAGGGTATTGCAGGCTCGGTGCCCACACAGTGTTTGGCCCTGCCTCTGAAGCTGCCAGCAAAGACGCCAGTTAGGGCCAGAAGTCATTTGGACATCTGTCTGCTCTGAACCCAAATGAGACCACCAGCTAATGCTTTACACACAGGCTCCAAAGCAGCTATCACTTTCCAACTTGACTTCTGTAAGGCTGGGTTTGAACTGCTGACCTGGAAGCAAAAGGCTCATTTATGCTCAGGCTGCACAAGCCTGAATTCCTCCCCCTCCACTTTCTGACTCTCAGCTTTTCCTGTCCTGACAAAAACAGGCCACAGACATTTGGGAAAGAAGCAACAGCCACCAGAAAATATAATTAAAGCATAACAAGACCAGGCTTTAAAATGCAAATTAAGATAAAGGGAGGTTTTGGCAGGAGTGAGGATTATTGAGGGGGGGTAGAGGGGATGCTAACAGGTGGCCAAAGGCAGGAGGAGGAGGAAAGAGGGAAGGGAAGCAGACAGCCTGCTCCTTCCGGCAGCCCTGCAAGTTTCTCTTGCTTCCGCCCCATAATGTTTCCTTTGCTATAATAGAGTCAGATGCAAGTTACACCAAAGAACAGAACTGGAAAGAAGCACAAGCATTTACTCTTTTGTGTTGCATTTACTGTGCTTTCCTAATTAAAAGCAGCTTGTGGTGCATGTCTAGCTTCCATAGACTGAATGTGGCTATTTGAAATGCTACCCAGATACTTGGTTTTGCCCACAGTTCTCTGGACACCCTTTTCCTTTTGCAGGGTCTTTATACAATTATATTTTTTTAAGTTTCTGCTGCACTTATTCCCCTACTTTTATGCTATTTTACATCCCACTATCACTTTCCCTATCACCCAGGCTTGTACCTCTCTCTCTCTCTCCCTCTCGTCGTGCTGCCACAATCCCAAATGGGTCAGAGAGGCTGAAGGAAGGAGAAGATTTTAGATCAGGACCAACCAGGGACAGATGCCATTTTCAGCTCCAGCGCTCATGAGTAAGTTGGACGTTGTAGGGGCAGGAAAAACATTATTTTGGTGTTTGGTGAATTCATGGAGCAAAGATGAAAGGGCCTCTGAGCTACTTTTTCTATGGAGAGTACACACACACACACACTCACTGTCCTGCTTGGCAACCTAGGGTCAACAAGGTCTTGGCTCAGGTAACCAAAAAATGGCTGGTTTTCACAGAAAAAAGACTCTTCAAGCTTCACAGACTGCCTCACCAGCTCCTACCTGTTTTTCCTATGCTGCGCAAAGATGAAGGTACCAAATGAGCTGAGAAACCTTTCTAAAACTTTTACAATTTTACCTTGTTAACACTCGTGGCTCTACCCACTGCTCATGACGTGAGGGGGGGACCAGGGAAGTTTAAAAAGAGCCAGAATTGGTTAATAACCCCTGGAGCTGGCTTGATCAGAACTGAGCCTGCTGCAGCAGGAACACAGTACTGAGTGTCCTGGGTCTGAAATATCTGACGGCATATCGGTCTGATCCCAAGGTTATCAGTGGCTGACTGAGGGAAGAGTTTGATAGGTGACATAGAAACAGGCTGCTCCAGTAAATCTGGGTTGGGAAGACTAGTGGGTTCATTGCCGCATGATATGGCAAAGGCAGTTAAGAGTGTATTTCTATTTCAGACAAATTTGTTGGGAATTCATGGAGCTACATTGGGAAGCCAAAGCAGCAAGAGATCGCGTGGGATGAAAACAGAACCCCTTTGACTCCCACGCTAGGCGGTAAGACTAGGATGGACAGTCTCATTTGAAGCAGCAGCTGCTCCAAGTCTACCCAGGTTTGTGAGCTTGGAGAACCTTGTGGAAAAAGGGTGAGAAGGACTTGCTCACTAGGCAGGATTTTCCAAGTTCTCAGAATTCTAATTATGATGGTGGGCGAGGATCGGCGATTTGCCAGTGTACCCTTGGCAATCCGTTTGTAAGGCCTTTTAAGTTAATACAAGGAATAGGTAAAATATGAACTGACACAGAGATTTAGGAAATCTCACACTCCTTCAAACACTGCTTTACTATGTCACCCTTACACTGCCCAGTTCTCAGGTGCGCACACTGGATTATGCCATTCTCTCCGTAATGAGAATTCCCACTAGGGACAGAGGTGATGCCAATAGGAAGCCATCAGTCTTTATAAATTTGAGTCACCTCTTTTGAAAAGAATGAGTGGGGAAAAGCGCTTTGATGGGCCAAATGCTGCTCCCCCTGATGCTGGCATAAGTCCTGAACATCAGTGAATATTACAAAGGGACTGCTCAGGGTTTGTGCCACATAAGTCAAAGCAGAATGAGGCCTGATAACTGTTGTTTTTTTTTTTTAATGAAGGCTTTAAAATAAACCATATGGATTTTCACTTATATTAGATGTGTAAAGAGGTCTCTCAAGAGCAGTTTGTAAAAGCAGAGGAAACTTACACTGTGCATCAGACCATACAGCAGAGTCAGAAAGGCATCTCGAGCCCTGTGAGAGGCATTCAGCTCTGCAGGCAGTGCCCACAGTGACTCTGGCTTGGGCAAAAGCACTGTATTCCTTTAAGCACAAGCTGGTGCACCATGTAGCAGAGAGGCTGTAGATTCAGCTGTGTTCTTACCTCACTTTCCCTTCTGCAGTGACCTCACCCTGTTACAATGCCACTATTCATGCAGATGGGGTGGAAGACTGCATACAAAAGTTTCATTTAGGCACATAAACATGAATATTTAGCCTGTTTGATTAGAAATGAAAGTCAAATGCTTCTACTTTTTGCAATCTGCAAGAGACTGTTGTATTTTTTAGTAATCCTGATTTTACAGGCCAACATTGGAAAACAAGACAATGAACCACATGTAATAATTCCTCTAATGACCATGTTAATATCCTTGTCCTAAGTGATGGCACAACAGCTTCTTTTGCTTAAAAATATTAGCAAGAAGGGAAATAAGAAAAATTGCAAACATGCAAACATGCACCACGGAGTAGATAGATTACTGGTTTTTAAAAAACAACCCCGAGTCTGATTCTCAGCAGATGTAAACTGGTGTTGCTGAAGTCAACACAGCTCTATGGATACTACTTACTCCTTGCTGAGACCCTAACCTCAAGCTGCTAGCAACATATACGTCATTTCACTCAGTGGTTAATGTCTTTCTCTCTGTGACTTGCACAGTTTTTAACCATGCAGATAGTCATGAAAAGTATAGGATTAATTTGGAATTAATTTACTATTACTCCACTGTTGAACTTTCTGAAGCTCAGAGTCTGAATGCTTACTTATACCACCTGAATCAGCCCCCTGGCTGGGGAGCCTCAGCTGCCCCCAGTCTACTGGTGCCACTAGAGAGCCATTCAGAGGACCTCACGTTAGGCTGTAGTTAGCTCTTAACCTAAGTGATCTATTAACTCTGTTAGGGGCTTTGGCTCCTGATTTAGACAGGTGCCTCGAATTGGGCTATGTAAATAAACCCCAGATAGTTTCCATAGCTAGACCTGACATTCCACCAATTTCAAATGAAGATGAGCAATTAAATCTTTTTGCACCCTATTTTCTCTGCTCAGTGGTTCTCAGCCTTAGCTACCCCCCTGCCATGTCAGCATCTCAGTGTCAATTCTGAACAGCTCCATGGGGTACAGTCCTTTGTATTGACTGTGTTTCGTGTACTTGGATGGTTACTGCTACAGGGCTTAGGTGGTCTGACTGAATTCTGCTGCCCGCCCATGGGTTTGTATGAGCTTTTCATGGGCTGTATCTCTTCATCTCTTCAACAAAGAGTTTCTGTCACATGCTGCTATGTATAAGCAATCACTCAACACAGATAGCGGGAGTAAATTGCAGCAAAATAGAGCTATTTACAGAAACTGTGACACTTTCACTGCTCCAGAATAAGAGTACTCCAGCTTTGCCTGGGTGTCCAGTAACACTTAGAGTCTAAGTTGTCTAAGTTCAAATAAACAGATTATGATTTACACGCATAGTGCATTCACCACAACAGCTATTCATGTGTGGCCTGAGCATAAACGTATTACAGGTAAAAGGAACCATTTAATTTGACTTGGGTAATTCTGGGGATTGTTCCCATCACTGGATACATAATTTTCTTTGGCCCTCTTCAAAAGAGCCCGCATGCCTTTCTGTTCACCTCACTTGTACTATACATGTCTTTGAAAATTCCTGTCCTCCTTAAGTTTCTTCCTTCTCCTTTGAAAGTTTCCTTGGTTTACATCCTTCTTTGATGGCTTTTTTTGTCTTCATCCTCCCCAGCTTGTTAATAAAAAACAGAGATGAATTTCTGCCCTGTGAGCAGTTTGAGAAGGGATAGAACTGTCCATCACAACTCAGGAACTGAGGTCTGTCAACACTCTAGGCGTTGCTGGCCAACACTGTCTACAGAATCAGCAAAATATTTTGCTGTTTCTCCACGCTCTCCATCCTCGGTAATCTTTTATTCTCTCCCTAACCACAGTCTTGGATCCTTAGACAGCCCCATCAACATCTGGAATTACCCCATCCTTTACTGCCAAATCCCAATCTGGTGAACTGTCTCAGGTTCATGAGGACATTGCCCAGATCAAGGTAATAATAATGATACAGCAAGATTCTGGTTAGCTCCCAAATAGGACCTTGATGTCCGTGGAGTCTTCCCTTGGCACCCAGTGACCACTGAGGCTGACAAAGGGTAAGCACCAATACAAAGTACCGTGGGAAAATTATCTCCCATGATTCACCTCCTAAATCACTTCTCTTCTGTCTTGCCTTTCCTGCACTTGCAGTTTTCCCACTTACTGTCAAGGACGGGCAGGGTTACCATGAGGAAAGGAAACAACAAACTTGGACCCTGCAAAGCAGATCTGAGAGGAGACTTCTGCTATAAATTTGTTAGCCAGTTAATTAAACACATCTTTCCAGGGACTCTAATAGCTATTAATCTCAAGCCGATGATGTTTAGAATTTTACAAGCAATTTGGGTTGATAATTTACACAGACTCTGTCAGCTGTCCTGCTGAAGCAAATCCACCAGTGGCATTTATGAATTCACATTTCTGGATGGATTATGGATCCCCCTTATCCCAGAACAGTGTCACAATAGTCTAATTTAGCTCTAATTTGCTCTCACCCGCTGTGACCCCTCCTACATAGCAACACATGATAATAACGTTTATATTATAAAGAGGTAGAGTAACAAAAGCCTCTTTTCCTTTTATGTTTGCAGGATATGCTGAGGGACACCTAGCATGGGGTGTGTGTTGCAAACATCTCTCTTTCTTCACTGGCTAGTGGGAAATATTTGCACACATTTTGGCATCTGTTAAAGGTTTAAGACGTCCTCATCTTCCACCCAAAGAACCATCTTTCAAGTCGAGATGAACTCTCAGAAGATGACAACTCTGACCCAAAACACATTTTAAGTGCTGCACTTGCAGAAAACTGATTGTTGGAAGATTCCACTGTGATGACTAAGCAAATTTTTGGAAGACCCTAAAAACTGCAGAAAAGAAAATTTTAGCATTGTTATTCAATGTAAATTCATCCCTGACAGATTAGATTTTACCCTGTGGCACTTTCAATTACATGCTTCAAATAAGGTTTTAATTTAGATTTAATAAGACAGTTATTGCATGCTAATTAAATACTAATGGACTATTAAAAACATATTTTCTGCAGGTCTAACAATCCCATAGTAAGCACTTCTATCTAAACCTGAATACACACGGTTTTAATCAGTCATTGGAATTAAGTTAAAACATAATTGTTGGAAGTTGAAATATGTGATTGGACTCAAGAAGACAATTGCAGTACGTCTATTACACGAACATGGAATTGATGGAAGAATTAATAGGGAATAATTACATTTATCTACTAAACAATGGTATTGATTTTAAAGTATTCAGGTCATACACATTAATTTTATTTAAAGAGAAAAAGGATATAGAAGAACAAATATATTGCATTATCAGACTCATACACAGGACTAGTCAATAAATCGCATTTCTTTGAAAAATGATTCTTGACTAGAAGATATTTCATTTTTCTTACACACAGATTTTTGCTTAGAAGTACTTTAGTGCACTTTTTATATAGTGTCTGTTAACAAAAATATCTCTGTGACTTGCCAAGAATGATGTCACATTTTTAGTCTTTGGCCAATTCCTTAGCCAATTGGAGTCTACATCTGAAGCATGTAAAACTATCTTTCAAAAAACCTGGCAGTGTCACTGAATACTTCTACACATATTGATGTATTAGGTATCCCTAGCAACTCAATAAACAGAAAATAATCTGGAGACTTATCTTAACTAATGAAATAATTAAGAAATTACAGATATTTTAATTAGCACTGGTAAAGACATGCTTTAAAAAAATTGATTATTTAATGACCAACCATGCTCTGTTGCTCTAAATCACAGAAGTCACTGTTACGGTGAAGTCCTTACCATGCCTGAGTCCATGTCAAGAGGATATGGGCACCAGAGGAAGCCCTCATCGTGGCACCTGTAAGTCATACTCAGAACTCTAGAATGACAGAACTGAAGCAAACTATATGCACTGAAATTATTACCAGCTCTTTAGGGCAATCTTACATTTCTCTGGACTGTTGACACAAGCCTGCAATTATACAGAGATCAAGTGCATCTTTCTGCAATGCAGGGATTACCAGCATTTGTTAATCTATTCATACTTTCTGCTCTTGGCAGATCCCTCTCAAAATCTTTCACAGAACGATCATCTTGGGAAGGGAATAATTTCCCTTTAGTTGCATCAGCGGACAAGTGGAAATGAGGACTCTCACAGCAGGAGCCCCCTGTTAAATACCTTGGCACAAGATATGGCTACATAGCAGTCAAAAACTAATCACATGAAAAAGGAAAATTAATTTGGTGGTCTCCCTGCATATGCCAGTTGTGAGTACTTTAAAGCTGCACTCTGGGTCTGTGCTACGGCAGCAGGACAACCACTGGGGAAAAAAAAAAAAAGTGCTGCAAGCCAGACTAGAGGTACCTTGGCAGGCTGTGTGGGTAAACTTGCATCGCTCCTGCCAGCACTACAATTATTAGATGCTATCATCCCCTCGCATTCACCAGTACATGCAAACTTTTAAAACAAACAAGCAAATCAACCACACAATGAAGTAATGGGCTGTTTTGCATCTCTCCTGGCACAGATTCAACCTCATTCATTTGATAGCCATGCTACTGAAACCAAAGCACAGAAAACTCAAAGTCAAACAAATGAAAACGCATAGACTTATACTTGTACTCACTCTCCCAGACAGCGCAGGAAAGGAGAGACAATACAGAACATTTGCAGCGGTATCTGTGGGATGACAAGCACTTAAAGCCATTCCACAGCACAAGCTCCGACCTAGCACTTGTGCCAAGTTTCAATGACATCCTTCAGTAACACGAATTGCTTACTGTTGGGCTTCATTTAACCATCCTGTTTCTAGCAGTTCTCTGAACTATGGCTTCTTCTTCCCGAGAATACAAAAGCCCAAGGTATGAGTTCATTGCTAAAGAACGAAAGCATCTCAGCAGCCTGGGCTGCCTGGTGATTTGCTGAGCTCCTCTGAGCCAGTTGTGAGTGTTCTTCT
>VYZQ01058353.1:11886-32253 GCA_013400655.1 Mystacornis crossleyi | reverse complement strand
CTTTGTTCACACCAAACTATTTTCTTTTTGAATCTGATCATCCTTTCTTTGTCAGTATGACTGAAAACTCCGTAAGTGTGTTTTGGCTTTGTCTCATTGGGACATCATACTTGGGAGTCACTCCCAAAAAAGTTCTGCAAACCATTCTGTAAACATCCATCTCCCCTCAGAAGTATGTGTCAAACACTAAACTTCCAGTAAAGTGAGAGCATTGGCTGATCTTAATCTGAATGATTTTCTTTCTAGTCCTAGAGCCTAATGCTAGATAGTGGATGATTGTGTATTCACTAGACCACCAACATTAAACCAGGTTTCTAGAATTTTTGCAAGTAAGGATTATTTTTTTTTTCTGAGCTTGTACATCACTTGGAAATGTGTCTGGGTGCTAGAATAATACAGAATAAATTCAATCGTATTCTTGCATTATGATAATACAGCTACTATAATATTATTATGAGAAAAGATCAGTGAAATACTGGGCATTCCAAAGAGTGGTGTTTTTATGTTTTTTTTTTTTTTTCTTTCAAAGCCTGCACTTTGTCATCTTTTGTATTACAGAGGGATGTTATGATATCTGTGCTGTATTGCTCTGGTCTCCTTGTTTTACTTTTACTCAAAGAAGACAACCTGATCATGATGTCAATCCAACTGCTCTTCCTGCTAATTGTGTCAGTGTAATGATTTTAATTTAAATAAAAAATAGGAAAAGAAAAGTTTGATGTAAGAACATCTAAAAGTGATTTGAAATTCTGTGGTCCACAGTGAGAGGCATTGTTCATTAGTGAACTGAGATGAAATAGTTACACTGAAAGGTACCATGTGAAGCAGAGCACAGGTACCATAGGTTGACACTGAATTGATGTCAGAAGATATTAAGTCATCTTTATTTTTTTAGTAAATATCTGCTGGGAAGGACTGAAACTGAGATTTGGGGAAATTATCGAGTATAAGTGGAAAGATCAGGTTGGCTTTCACAGTATTACAGCCTGTGTTGCTCAGGATCAAGATTTTTAAAAATTAGACTGTCCTAAACCCAGCATAATTAAGCTTTGGATTGGTCATTTTTTTTCTTAGCTTTCTGTTCGTTTGGGGGTTTTCTTGGTTGTTGGTTTTTCTCGTTGTTGGTTTTTCTTGTTTTGTTTGGAGTTGGTTGGTTGGTTGGTTGGTTGGTTGGTTGGTTGGTTGGGAGTTTTTTTCCCATACACAGGGTACATCTCTAAGATCACACCATTGTTTGCTTATCTGTCTTAAAAGAAGACAGAATCAGATGTAGCTGATTTACATGTGAATTTCAGGAGAAAAATATGCAAGACTTTAGAAAATATAAAACAGGGAAACTATAGCAGTTTTTTTTTTAAATTTCATTAATGAACATCAGAAACTCCTTAAGAATTGCAGGTTATAATTCTGCTTGAGGCACTTGTGTAGTTGAAACCCACTGAATTGAGGTAATAAAATAAGAAATATTTGGCATGAGTTACACTTAGCTGAGTTTATAAATGGCTCCCTGTTAAAAAAGGGAAGTATCAATTGTTTAAGCAGTGTTTAAACAGTAACATAAAGAGAGTGCAGTAAATAACTTCAAAAATACAGTCCTTAAGCAAAAATTATGATTTAGTTTAGAACTTCATAAGAACACAGACATTTCATGCTGGAGATGAGCAGGCAGTCCAATATCCTATCTCTAGAAGTGACCCAACCCAGATTCTTTAGAAGGGCCTATAACAGGCAGACACACTATGGCACATCTCCTCACATGTCTAAATCCTGATCTCACCAGGGATTTTCCTTCAGGGCTTAATCAAGTTTCAATCTTTCATCCAAAATATATAGATTGTTCTCAGTTATAGCAACTGTAGATAATATTTTGCCATGCACATATATGTTTGTAATAGTTTCGAATCTTAAGTTTTGTCTTCAATAGCTTCTTGCAGTAGACTTTGCTGTTCCATTCTGTTTTCAGCATCCCCATCAATTCTTTCAGGTGTCCATTTGTTGTTATACACACAGTAAACACTGATTTACTTTTGTTCAAATGTTTTGGATTTATTTGGTTTACTTCTGTACCATGTAGACCTCCTTTGTCTTTACTGTTAAAGAGAATAAATCCAGAATATGTCCAATACAAACAAACCAAATACAACCTAAAAATGTTAACATAAACCTTGTAATAGTTCTCTTAAGGGCTGCCAGGATTGCATGGAACATGTCATCTGTTTTAACAGGGTACATAATTATTTAAGACTCCCGAACTCCTAAGAAGTATTCACCTGTAGAAAAGTCTGTGTTCATTTAGCAGAGCTGTGGAAAATTCCTTTGACATTTTCTGTTGGAAATAACATAAATGTGCACACATGTGCTAAAATCATTTGTTATAGACCTCTGCAAAATATACATTTTCTTCTGTGCTTATCTCTTCTCAAGAAGTTTTCCTCTTTTTGTTTTGCTTTCCAGTCTCCAAGCAATTTGATATTCCTCAGATTGTTAATGTCTTCATACATCAGCTGACTTTCTAAATACGTTACTAGATTTGCTGTATGAAGCATTCCAAGGAAAATATAAGAGAGAGAAAGCAAAAACCTATCAATTTTTGCCACATGCTGATATAAAACAAAGCATGGGAATAATGGTCAGCCATAAATCTGGAAAAATAAAATTCAACTCAGATAACCTGGGGTAATTCAGTGTCTTTTTCAAAACCAGCTGAACTGATGGTTGTTCTCGCAGGAGGCACTGAGCTCTGTGTTGGGTTGACAAGATTCTAGGAATATGACACTCATTTTTCGAGATAGAAACTAATTAACTCCTCACTGATACTTAGGAGAAGTTGGAGTTAATTATCTTTGGGACAATTGCTTCTAAAAGTAGTAATCCAAAGGGCTGAACGCATTGAATCAGAAAGTCAAAAGAGAGCTGATTTTCAGCACAGAAGGGTCTTACCTAAGCACTTTTAGCCTTCTGTGACCAAATCTGCATTTTTACCAGATTTGTAAACAGAGCAGCAGGCAAATTTAAGGTGCAGGCAGACAGCATTTGATCCAATATAAGCTGATCCAGCAACTCACTGCTGCTGAGAGGGGTAGTTAGGCTCAGTCTTGACCTTATCATGGTCCCTCTTACAGTGCCACTCTGGCACTCACATGGCCTCACAGTGAGATTATTCAATCCACCACATCAGCGGAGAAAAAACTATTAACTGTACTCCGAGGGTCATGTTCTTCCAGCAGCAACAGTCTGCTTCAGCCTCCTTTGAAGGAAGAATAGAAAACCCTTCTCTGAGACCTTCTTCAGCTGCTAATTCCTGCCTCCATTTTTGGTGCGTTTGCCTTTTGCACTGCTGGGGCAGGGACTGGCCACCCACTTGGTCTCTTCCACAGTGAGGTACAGATGAGTAGAGAAGGTTGAAGGAGAGAAGTAAAGCAGGAGTCCTGATGTAGCAGTTTTCAAACGCAGGTTTGTACCCTAAGTAGTCAAGGGAGACAAGGGCATAGGGCTAGGCAGGCATAGGAGAGAGGGGCAGAGGGAGACCAATATTCATCCTGCCCAAAACTCATCAGTCTTCACCTTTTTCTAAGTTTGTCACATTCCTCCCCTGAGAAGCCAGGTGGTCCTTTTTGACCCCTTCTATTCCACCTTTCCAAGGACCTTTTCTTTGCACTCTTTCCCTGCTACAGTTGCAACCTTGATTCTTTTTTTCCATTTGCAGCTGAGAACCAATCTGCCAGCTCATGCATGTGTTGTTTGGTGAGAACAGCATTCTAAAACTCTACTAGCAACTATAATTCAGAACCATTTTCAGTGAACAAATGCTTTGAACTACATTAAGAAAATATTATTTTTTAAAAATTAAGGGTTTTTTTTCCCCCCTAATACTAAAATCTGATTAGGGTTCAATGTGACCCTCTATTTCCCAGTTTCTTCATGATAATCCATAAAATCAACAGTAAAAGAAAGAGACTTACTGTTTGTGTATGCTGCAGTTCCACTTAAATCTCCAGCAAACTGTAGGATGAATCATTCAGCTGATATCGGGCAGTAATTTTGGTTTTTAAAAGACAGTCCTGTTTCCATAGGTTACTTCATTGACTGCCCAACTGGATATGAATGAGTACCATACACCTGCAGTGTTTGCCATCAGTCCACATTCATCTCTCATTTTCATACGGTTTTTCTATCTTTGTGTCCCATTATTTTTGGCTTTGCTCTGTGAGCTACTGCTTAGCCACTCTACACTATATATTTTTTCTCAGTTATATCTGTTTACCCTGAAGATAGTTCAAGTGCTTCTGAAAGAACAAAACCAGGCATTGGTCCAAATTTCAACTAGTCTATAAACTAATCATAACTGTAAATATCACATATTTGGTGTAGAGAAGTACATATGACTAATGAGGTTTCAGCCTCTGCTGCAGGCGGTCTTGTAACGAATGTCTTATAATGTACCCAAGTATGTTGCTACTTCCATCTGCTTTTCCTACCTTATTTTATTTACTGCTATCAGTTAATTTTACAATCTAGTCATGATTCCTACCTCTCATTCTATAATGGCAATGGCGTGATCTTCTGTCTTGTGACTCTCACCTGATTTCAGTGCCAGCTCCATCATTTCTGCTTTCTGCCTCTGTGCTGCTCCCTTTCCCCTGCACTGTCAGTACCTTGGCATGGGTAACTGGAGCAGTCTTTCAGAGCTACAGGCTGTTTCCCTTCTCCAGATTTTGAGGTGCTTCCTTCATCAAAGTGCAGATGTGGTGGCAAACCTGGAAACAGTGGAAACAGAGCCCCACAGGTACTGAGCTCTTTATGCCTCAGGGCTTTTAGAACCCTGATGGGACTTGGTCAGAAGAAGCTGTTGGGGATGGTAAGCAAGGAGCACCTTGAGCAGGAGGCAATTTATCTCCACTGAGTTTGGAGAGAAGACAAGGAGGATATAGACTTGTCTCCATCGGACATGTGTGCTCAATAGGAGATGTTGATACTCTTGCTCACCTTAACTGAAATAAATTGCAGTTAATCTTGTCTAGACTGAGTAATTAAAAACATAGTGAGACAAATAATTTATCCTATAAGTTGTCATCAAATCAGGAAATGTTTACACATAAAAGACCCCTTGATGGGCTCCTCTAAATAGATTGGTAATTTTTTTCATATCTCTCCTTCAGCAACTGCTGAAGTACATCAATCACTTTGGAGTGGAGGCAGGAGATGGCTAGACCATATTTCCCTAAGGATCAAAGCCAGACTGTTGAATTCAGAGCAGCCAGGTAGCTCTTGCTGAGAGCTGGAGCTGTAAATATCAGATGACCTTTGCAGTCTATCTAAGCATGTACCTCTAAGCATGGTATAGGTAGATATGAAATAATTCCTAATCTTTTTACAGCTGTCATGGAGAAAGTCAGGGCTGCTATGGTGTTTTATCTTCTGCTAGATTCCCAGTCTCTCAGCTGCCTGTATTAAGTGCCTGTGGTATGTTGGCTGCATAACCATTGCAGTTTTAGAGTTCCTATTTGTAACCTCCCAAAGTGTGTAGTAAAGACTATTCGGGAGTCCTCAAAGGGTATTGTAAGACTGTACAGATGGGCAACTGTCAGTGAAAAAAGTGAATGTGTCTTTTTAACTAGTCAAAATTATATTGTGTAATTGAAAAAATAGGTTGTATTTAGTGCCAGAGAGGTGACAGCTTGGATCCCAAAGAGGTTTCAGTCTAGCCCTCCAGGGGAATCTATTAGATCTCCTCACAAAGTGCTTCCCTGCACAATGCAGATGTAGTCTGTGTTGTATCCAGACTTTATTTGGATTATTGAAATGGAAGGGCACAAAGTTGATCACCTGCTTTGGTAGACCAGCTTGAGTTAATATTTGCCAACCAATTTGCAAGGCAACTACAAGAGACAGATAGACCATTTCAGTGATTTGGAAACATATGAGATTTAGGAGAATGAGAATGTTGTACCCCACCTTCTAGTAAGGGCTCATTCCTGGAAAATTGAGGCTTTGGATAGAGATTTTTGGGGAGAAACCAACTGCGAGGAAATGGATTCCTTTCTTACCACAGGAACTGTTGCTTTTAGATATTTACTATTGGCTGATGTCTTTGTCTTTCATAAGTTTTTATATCTTTTGTTTATGGTTTAACTGGCCTGAAAATCTTGATCTCTTCTGCGAGTCTTGCTAACTTCCACTGAACTTCAGATACAGCTTGACATGCCTAGGTGAATTCCATGTCCAGCCTCCACCTGACCTGGAAATAAGAATACAGGTTCTTCCAAAAAATCAAGCAGACTCTTGAGTAATCTTTAAGATTCTCCTTAGAAACATTCTTTTGTCTGAATTTCTGAATATGTGTATGTGTTTACCTCCAGTATATTTTTCAGGACAGCAGAAAAATACATGAGGACAGGTCAGTAGGATGACTGTTACCGTGGGGAGTAACTCCAGAGGCGGAAAGACAGTTCAGAGCTTCTTCAGGCACTGGCATAGTGGTGTCCTCAGATGGATTTAAGAGAGTAGTTCCATTTCCTTATTGACTTCCCCATGAAAGGGAAAAAGTCCATCCCTGTCTGAGGAATTAGGAGTTACTTGAGCAACTCTTCAAGGCAGCTGGTGACAGATGTCATTCAGGACTCTGTTGGCTGCAGAAGGATTTGGGACTCTGAAGGAATCAGGCATTTCACAACTCCAAACCGTAACAAGGACTGCTGGCCTGCAGAGCAGAAACCCCTTTAGTGAACAGGCAAATGACGCCTTCTGGCCAAACAAGTTATCAATTTTATACACATCTCAGCCTGACCTCAGCAAATCTTGCATTTCTGATAGTCTCTAGGTGAATGGCTGGAAATTGAGTGCTCATATATTCCATGTTTGCTGAGATAGCTTTAATCAACATTCCAGCTGGAGAAAACAGCTCTTCTGGGCCTTTTAAAGCTGGTCAGCAATCAGCTGGAGCAAGCTTGATTATGTCCATGTAGCTCACCAGTGAATACTGATTGCGAGAGACACATAAAGCTGGGATTTAAAGGCCAGCAGAAATCTGGAATCTTGCACATGGTAGATTGAACAGTACTTATGAAAAATATCATGTTTAGGACGTGATCAGTGAACCATGATCTCAGTATGAAGGCTGAGAACATAATACGTGGTTCTATTTTCCCTGTCCTGCATTGCAATGAGAAACAAAATTTCCCCTGAAACTTCCTCACACACTGAGAAAAAGTAAAAAATTATGATCATTTTTTTCCCTGTTCAGCTGGAACTTTATTGCTGTGCTGGTTTAACAGAAGCCATTGGAAGAAGCTTAGTCTCCTCTTTCATGTCAGTGGTGGCTTCTTTAGAGCAGCAGGATTCGATACGGGAGCAGAATATTCTGTACTGAATGTCAGGAGCAGTTGTTAGCATTTGTTGGATGTGAACTTAATGGATGAACAGCAGTGAGTTTATTTGCCAGAAATATCAAATGCTAACGAACAGCTTGCTGTAGTCCTGGCCTTGGCTTCTGTCATTAACCTGATTAGACCAGAATTATCTGCAATGCTCTTGGATGTTCTCTCACTGTTATTAGAAGGTCATTAAACAATGGGCATATATTTTGGAAGCTCCACTGGGATTTCTTTTTATTTCAAACAGGTAAAGAAGGATTTTATGTTTCATTTTGAAATGCAAATTTTTTATATGAGTTGGCAGATTCTCAACTTCAAGCAGAGAGAGCCTGAATTTATTGGATTGCATTGCTAGCATTTCTGTTGCTTTCAGTTTAATTGTAAAAGCTGTAGAACGGTTGGTTGGATTGTTGGTTTTTTTGTTAAAGTATGACCTTCACCCTTTAAAGATCACTTGAACATCATCTGTTTTGCTTTCCAGATATTTTGCTTGTTTTTAAGGACAAAGTGATTTTGATCAAAGGGAAAATAATATGAATTCCATCAAATACATGCTTTTCTGCTGTTTATTATTTGCATAAGCAACTATATTATAAGATGAACAGGAAGAAAACAGAAAGTGTTTGAAGACTGTTTATAACAAGTCACAGTGTTCAAGTTTTCATAAAGAAAAGAGATTTTAAGTTCTAGGCAGGCACTTTCCCCGTCCTGCCTGTAACAAATTCTGTCTAGATGTTTTATATCTTTGCCCCAGTGCAAATATTGAGTAATTGTTTCTCACTAATGAAAATGGGCTATTGTTCAAATCTTAAGTTTGGCACTTGCATAGCTATTCCTGGCCTTGTTGTATTATCAAATCTCAGCATTTTTGTTATTTTTTGGCCTTACCCTTCTTAATATTTCCAGGAATGAGAAAATAATTTTATCTCATCTCGGATTTTCTGACAAAGAGTTCTGTTAATTAAATCTTCTCCAGCAGGCTCCCTGTGATCCTGGATGAGTGTAGCTGTGGGGCAATGTTTATCAGTTTATCCTGTAAAAATCCAAATATTGGCAAAAATTTAAAGTGGGGGAGGGGGGCAGGTAAATGCCCAGATTTCTAGGATGCATTGTAGCAAAGTACTTTCTGTGGGTTCTGGTAGCTCTGTTGTTGTGATTAGAGAAGCAGGACTTCCCATCACTGGTAAATCTACCACTTTCATGGATGAGGCAACTCTTCCCAGAGCAAAGCTTAGGGAGAAGGGGCTGACAGAATTCATCATTCAGGGAAAGTGATTTTTGTGCTGTGAGACTAATGAGGATATGCATAGGAAACTCAGACTTAAATAAGCTTACTTTTTCCTTAAAAAAAAAATTCAATATTTGTCTGGCTCTGGTTGTGATGAGGGGTGTTGTGAGGTTATTTCACCTCTTCATTATACAGGCAGGACCCTATTGTTAGTGCTGAGAAGTATGGACAGATGCATACACTTAAATTTTGCCCCAGGAAACCCCCTTTTACTACATAAATATTCATTATTTTGCTACCTTCGCTTTTGGAAATTGAGCTATGAAGCCTAACCCACAATCCCAAGCTGCCTCTGAGCCAAGACCCCAGTAGTATCAAAACCTTCACTTCCTACTTGACAGCATCTGATGTTTTTATATGGCTATTAGTACAAAATACTGCAGCGTGCTGCATATTAAAAATGGAGAGTAAATAAAATAGATGTTGATATGAATTTGAGTAATGTGACAGGTTTTGAAGAGACTGTTATTAAAAAGCATAAGAAATTCTAAATGACCTGTACTATTTTCATATTTAATTCAGTAAAAGAATTAATTATTCAGCAGTTGAAGATGCTGTTTATTTTCTACTCCACTGCACTGGCATATCACAAAATCCAGTGCTCTACTCCAAACCAACAGGGCCACTTAGTCATCTAAATACATACATAACGCAGTCAACTTAGTGGGTTAGATCTGGGCAATTAATGGATCAAACAAGTTTTGAGAAAAATTTGATGACCTCGTTCATACTGGATATTTGCTTTACAGCTCCAGCATTGATACTGGATCCACTGGGGCTGTAAATGAGCAGAGAATTTCTCAGACTGTCACTGGGTCGTGAGTGTGGCTCACTTGAAGTGTTGCTAGGAGCGTGGCTGCCTGCTCCAGCCCAGGGCTCCCTCCTGCCTGGAGTCAGCTTGGGGACCTGGAGTCTCTGCCCCGGCTAAGGGACTCTGCTGGCACTTTGCTGCGTGCCCGTTCAGCCAGCAGCAAAGCTGAGCATCCCAGAGCGCCCCAGAGACAGGGACACAGCCCCCTGGGGATGCTGACAGGGTGTGCACAGTGTGCCACGGATGAGGTGTGGCTTTCCACAGCTCCTGCGTGTAGGACTCGCACAAAACAGAAGCACAGGCAGTCAGGGCTCCTTCCTCCTCTTCAGGGGGGAGCAGAAGGGCACTGGTGAGAGCGCACGCACTCACACTCCTGGAGCCCTCGGGTACCAGCACCAGCCCTTTTCAGCTGCAGCCAGGACACAGTGACACTGGTTTGTGCATCGGTTGTGTTGAGGCACAGAATCCTGTTGTGCCACACAGCAGTACCTAAAGACTGCAGAAAGAAAGGCCTCATACTGGGGATTGTTGGAACGCAGGGCCCAGGCAGGGCAGCGATAGAGCCCCTTTCTCTGGGGGCCTCGGGGCCAGATGGAGGTAGCCGGCAGGTCCTGGAGAGGCAGAGGTGCTGCAGTGTTTCATAGCTAATGAGTAACCAACATATGCAACCGAGAGAAAGTGCGAGGTGGGGGCCAGAAAGCATAACCTAAATAATCCATGGGACTTGACATATTTGTTGTGAAAAAATAAAAATATTGACAAACTGGATTTTGACTTTTTGAGATTTGTTGTTTCCCACTGCTCTGTGCCCAGCCCCCACACCCAACTAGAGATTTGATTTTTAAAGACAAAGAGTTTCTATGAATATTTAAATAAATTCTTCTGAATAAATGATGCATTAAATCAGATTTTAAAATCCAACCCTCCCTATCCTCTTTAGGTTCTTGAGTATAGTAATCAACCTCAATGTAATACTTTGAAGTTCTGTTAAGATACCTGAAAATAAATGTATGGTTGTCTATGAGTAAAATAAAACATATCTGTCATTTGTGAAAAATATAAACCAGTGCACAATGATACCAAGTAAACAAAATATTCCAAGCTCATTGTGTTGTAAATGACAAAAGAGACTCAGAACTCTGTCTGCTGCTCCTTGCACATGTTTGTGGTAGAGATCCTGTATGTCTTTGCTGACAGCGCAGCTCAAAATGCTTCAGTACAGGGAATACTTGGAAGACTGCAAAGCTCAGATTTCAAGTTTCCTGAAATTTGGGGTGCAAAGATTGCATCTTTGGAATGAGGAGATCAGGACTTTGTCTGCTCTGCCAGCAGAGATGACATCCTCTCCACCTGCTCTGTTTCTTAGTTTTTGTATATGCACAATGCAGGTATACTGGTTGGGAGGAGTAGAAAGCACAGCTCTCTTACATTTTTGACATTTTTTTAGATCTTTAATTTAAATTCTAATAGCTGAAATGTTTATTGACAACTTGGGTGCCAGGGTCCCCATGTTCTTGTGGAGTCTGAACCAACACTTAATAAGAATTTTATTAACTCACTGAAGTGGAGATATGGTCCTCATATGGACAAGATATGGATGTAACCTGAACAAATCTGGACTCTCCCAGCAAAATCACAGCTCTTAAAGAAGGATATGTAAGGAGACGTAGCAGAGGGCTTTGCCACTGACTGATCTCTGGGGATCTTAGGGACTTGAACACAAGCAAAAAGAAGCTACTTATTAGTGTCGAATATTTACTTAAATTTTCTAAAGAAGAATGAAACAAATTTAACGATTATTGGGACCTAACCCTAAAACTGTAGCTTCTTAAATACTGATAACTAATTTTCATCAATCTTAGAAATTCCCGTTTAGTTGTTTAGAATTTTTGTGGCCTCTTAAAGTAAGTTCATTTTCATGTTGATTCATGCATATGGATTTGAGATGCAAGCCCCAGTGTTTAAAGTTTTAAAATATTGGTCTTCAGCTATAATTTACAGGATATTTTTGTCATGTGCTAGGAATTTTTTCTGGCCTAGGAGGTGGGTTTACTAACTTAAACCTCGTAAGCACACTGTTTTGGGGTATCTTATAATTATTGATTGACTTATTTCTGCAAATAATAGAGTGAGCAGTGTTGTGATGGCATTCAGGAAAAAATGTGGTCTTGTTCTTTAAATGTATCTTCCCCATACAACCATTTCTGTGTAGAGTTTTTTACATTTGTTGTTGTAATGAAATGGGTAACTGAAATTAACAGCAAGGTTTTTATTGACAATGAATATTAACAAATTAACAATGAAAAGGTCTTTGTATGTTCTTGCAGTTGTTTGTCTTACAAGCTTTCCTCGTATAATCTGTGGATTGGCTCAATGGACTAAGGATCTCTGCTTCTGTAGTTAGATTAATTAAATGCAAAATACATTCGCTTTAACTCTGAACCTCTTTCCATTTGCATGGATAAGGAAAACTGAGGAAAATAGTCCCTAAAACTTCTGAGGTTTCCTTTTATTTTTCTTTTCTTTCCATCATCTCCAATGTTTAATTAAGGTTTTTCTGGCAGTATGTGAAATTAGCATCTAGTGGTAATTACTTTGAGTGATCATAATAATTTTGAGATGTATAGAAGTTTGTTTCTGTGTCTGTTTAATTTGCTGCTCTGGAAATTATCTTAAAATGTATTGCTCTAGAAAACAGCTTTACTGAATGAACTGAATTCCACTCTCTTTATTCTCTCTTTTTGATTACAGTATATCTTCTTATTGTGTCCACATCAGTTATATCAAAATCATATTTAAGTAACCAAGAAAATTCAGCAGTGTTTTAAGTGTGAGCATGGGGATGAAACAGCTCCTAGGAGATGAATGCTTATTGTCAGTTTGTAGAGAGGTTCCATGATGTACAGTTTGCATTTGCTCAGATGATAATACCTGGCTACAGGTGACCTTTCAGCATGTTCCCCTTCCTATTAAACCTCTGTTGTTGCTTAAAATAAAGCGACTATTCGATAAAACTCAGCAAAAAGCCTCAGGGCTACTCACTTCTAAAAAAACAAACTGAACCTATCAGATAAAGCTGTCAGGGCTTGGGCTTTATCTAACACTGCACACTCTTTTATAAATTGATTCACTTTTCTGCCAACCCCACATGTCCGTGAAATAGCTTGGCTGCAGCTACAAGTACAATTATTATTCCACCCGGGGTGATTTGTGTGGTCTTAGAGCCCAGCACACATCCATTTATACTCGGGGAGATGGGAGATAAGGCAGGCACCAGCCTGTGCTCCAGGCAGGCAGCCCCTGCTGGCTCTGCCGCGGCACAGGGCAGCCCAGCCCTGCTGAGTGGGCACAGTCTGGGGGAGCTGGACCGGCCACAGCCAGGCCTGGGCACAGTCCCACTGGAAAAGCCATGGCCTTGATAGCTGGCTGCATGCGGATCCTGACCCAGAGGGATCTGTCTGGTACTGACTGTAGGAGGACCATTCATGTTCATGGACATCTGCGGGCACTTACAAAAATCAGTGGCATGGACCTATTTTCCCGTATCACAAATATAGGTAGTTATGTGATGTGTGTTAAGACAGCTTTTTAATTGGATTGTTTGCAATTTTACATAAACCAAAAGAAGGCTGTTTATTTCAGGAAATCCTTTTTTTCTTTTCTTTCTTTTTTTTCCCCCTCCAAGGATTAATACTTAAACTCATTACTTTCTCAGAATGGGAAAAAAGTTAATTTTTAGATGGACACCACCTTGCTAATAATAGATAAGGGAGAATCTTATTTAGAGCACATGACTACTTGTATCTGTGCTGGGGATCTTGTATTTTCATTTCTTCCCATGTAGCCTGAGTAGGCTCACTGAGGTACAGTGGAATGTGCATATGCCTTTATCTACTTAGTTTAGCAAAATCCAGCAAAGATTAAACATGGAATAATCTCAGAATGTAATGACTAGATTTAAAATATAATTACTTTAGAACTATAATAACAAACATTACATGCGACTCTCAGGGTAGTATCTAAAACAATTTAATTTTATTTTGAAAAGTAAAGATACCTCCACATTAAAACATGTCAATATTTCATATTGATAATGTTCATTCAACCAACTGTAAAGAAAAAGCAGATAACCAACAAAATAAATAATGAGTTAAAGCACAAATATAACACGTTATAGAATCATCACAGCATCTTATATTCTCACAAGTAGAATTAGTTTGCCAGCTGGCAATTGGAAATATGTTTTGCTAAAAATTTGGGTGATGGTAATAGTTGTTTAAAGTACACTATCTTTTCTTAAAGCAGAAAAAATAACCCTTGTGGGTAAATTTATGCCATCGCAGATCTTGCTAATAAAACTGCTTGTACTGCATTATGTCAGAATATTGATCTGATAAAAATTTTCTATTTAAATGACTATTTCTTCAAATAGAAAATTCAAGAATATTTTAAGCTTCAATATTTTATTTTTTCCCAATATTTCATAGGGTTTTTTCTAGTTTATTTTGAATTATAATTTTAAAAAGTGTCTTTTTCTTTTTTTTTTTAATCATAAACTCAGGTTCCTTACTCCCTGCCCCAGTGGCCGTGTAGAAAAAAAAATGTAATTGCTTTTATAAAAACATTCTGTCTAACTGGAGTTTTAACTTAAGTTATCATAGAAGGCAAAATAGAGAGCTCTCAGAGCCGGAAAGAAATAGAGAATATGTCTCTGGTCTGCCTGATAGACTGACATGCTCACAACCAGTGGAAATACAGCTGGATGAAGCACTGAGACCACACCTCTTCAAAGGAGAGCTCTGAAAGTTGTTATTGTTTCATTCTGCTGGAAAAAGATTCAACAGATAGTACTAACATTCCTAAAATGGGGACCTAAAAGTTTAATTAATTTGATTAAAGAAAAGTAAACAAATATGGAAAAGTTCAGAGTGCAGCAGTTCTCACTGATGTCATGGAAAATGTGTTGACTGGGCATTTTTTAAAGTAAGTCACATGTTGGAAACCAGCTCATGTAATGCTGAGAGCAAAGAAAATAAACACACAGGCATTGGAAAATAAAGACAATTGTTTAATAGGATGTGGCAGCTGGAGAAAATTTCTCTCTCCTCAGCCAAACCCAGTGTTCACAGCCGTATTTCCAACCACCAGCATCAGTGGTCAGATGAAAAAATGAATCTGCATCATTTACAGTTCTTTTTCTTTGCTGCTCCTGTACTGAACAATAAAGCAGCTTTCAGTCTCCAGGAAGTAACGTGTTGCTGAGCTGCACCATCTGTGAATACATAGATGGAAATTACTCATAGCTCTTAGGGATACTGACCCAGCAATGAAGGATTATTGAAGGATGTGCCTAAAGAAATAAAGAAATATACATGTAAAAGTACAGGGATGTAGCTACACACTTTTGCTAGAAATGTGCTTATATACTGTGCTTATATACTTATATACTTACATACTTTGGCACAAAAGTCTTTTTTTTTCCCCATGTTAATTCTACTACCTTGTGACTGAAAACAAGCTTGCAAATTAAGATGTTTCATAGGCTTTTGATCATTGCAAAAATATGTGAAGCTTCTTTGAAGCTCCTGTATTAGCCTACCATGCTGCTCTGGGAAGGGATATGACTAAGTCAGAGATGGTTTAATGCTGGATTTGACCTTCAGGCTCCCAGCTAATGGTTTTGAGTGTAACTAAATGTATATAATAAACCAAACAGACTTCGGCTGGATATGGTTCTGTTTTGTTTTGTTTTGTTTTTCACAATTGGCACAGCACAATGCTATTTAAAGTGTGAAAAGAATTCTGCTTAAAGAAACTGCAAAGTGACAGAACAGTTTTCCCCAGAGAGAGAATGTGCAATATCAAGTATACAAATTGTAGAGTCCACTGAATAAGAAAGGGTACAAGGAAAACTCATTTTGAAGAAACAGAGATCAATATTTCCTGCAGCAAATTCTGGCAAAAAAGTAGCATCAAGAAGAAAGGTGCTGTAACATTAAAAGAAACAAGATTTACTATATTACTTATGACATAGAAAAGGACTGAGGTATTTTTAAAAAATGATCGGTGGACTAAACTCAGGGCTTTGAAAGATATGGCTGTACCAACATCTTAATATAACATACAGATGAATGTTGTCTCACAATTTATCTTTGTTCAGTTGTTCCAGAGTACAAAACAGATATACTGGTAATTAAATTAAACTTGTTTCTTTCTTTCTTTTAGTACTGGTTAGCTAGAAACCATTTTTATGACTTAGCAATAACAAGCATTGATTTGTGTGCCTTGTAATCTATTTGTTCTTGCATGCATCTCACCCGCACCCACCCACGCTCTTGGCTTCAAGTAATCACAGTCTCACAGTGCTGGGGGTGGGGGGGGGAACACAATTAATTTTTAGCATGTAATCACTATGAGAAGGTCATAATCCCTCACTTTTAGCCAGCTGTTGTCACAATTTCACACTGACAATTCTGGCACAATGAATGAAATGTATAAAAATTGCCCTCAACGAGAAATAGTCCCCATTAAGTCACTCGGTTATAGGATAGAGAGAGACTGATTTATGCCCTGTGCCGTGTATAAAGTTGTAGTCAATTCACTTTGGACAAAAATGTTAAATGAACTAATTAAAGTATAAGCCCTAACCAGATGGGTTTGTTGCTGCATCAGTAAATACAGGCCAGTAATAAATGATCTGCATATTCAGTTTTTAAACTATCCATGGATAATTCTAATTAAATTGCCCTGCTAAAAGTACACCAAAATACCATAATAAATACAAAGTATCTGATCCAGAAGAATTGCTGGAGTGTGTTGCAGCATATTAGTTTCATTATGTAAATGGAAGCCCCTGAGGGTTGTTCTGAGGGCTAAACCCTTTCCTGCCAGAGGCAGAAATATGTCAGAGTACCTGCTTTTCCTAGGCAAAGACTGAACAAAATCATGGTATGTATTCTTCTAAAAGTGTCAAATTAGGTTTTAGCAAAAAGGTTGAATTTTGGTTCTATATAAAGAGATGAGGGGGGGAAAATGTAATTTATAGAGAGTTGTGTGTGACTTTTCAAAGTGAAGTTAATTTTGAGCCAATTATCTGAACAGATAGCTGAAAACTCTGACACATGGACCTGCACATCAGCTGGCAATTCTGGTACAGGAGATGGAATCTAGGGTGGAAAAGTGAGGGTTTGGGTGCACAGAGCTTTTTAGCTGCAGCCACACTCAGTGGAGCTCCTCACATCACAGACCACAAGAAGAAGCTCTGAGACCTCTCTAGAACTAAACATTTTTAACGTGTTTATCTTAGGACAATTAAAATCTATTTAAAATACATAATCCTTTGGAGGAAGAGGGGAGGAAATAACCACCCCTCACTTTTGATCTACTCTTAATCACAACTTCCTACCAGCAATTCTGACACAAGAAATCAACTATACAAAAATCATCCTACTTCATATATAGAAGCAATTGTTTCATTAAGTCCATTTCACCAGCTTTTTCACTTGGCCACATTTCAAGATTTGGCAAAAAGATAATTGTTTTCTCATTCTCTCTCCCCCATCTCTCTCAGCCCTCTCTGTTTCTCTTTGCTCTTTTCTCTCCCCACTTGTGTTCTCTTGCTTGTGCACTCACACCTGCTGTCACACAGTTGCTTTTTCCCTCTCACATGCTCTTGCTCTCTCTTTTTCTCCTACTTATTTTCACCTCCCTTCTCTCTCCCTTTTCCTTCTCCCTTATCCTATCTTACCTTGTCTGAATTTCCCACTGTGAAATTTTTGTTGTATCATATAAAAATGAGATGTAAATTACAAATTTGCAGTCATTTCTAGAAGTATCAGAGCCCATAAATATAACTGTATGGGATTATTTATCAATGCTCAATCTCTGAAATTAAGAAAATGTCCCTGTAGTTGCAAAAACTTTGTTCTTTTTATTTAATATACTTAATAGTCCTTAATACTGGAAGAAAAGTAGACTTCAGAGCTCATCCAAGCTGGTAAAAACTGAGGACTTGGAAGATCAGAGGATGTATTTACAAGGTAATGTTCAGTACCATACTGCAACCTTACAGTATTTTTATATTTTTTCAGACATGAGCTTCTGCTTGCTGCCTTTGTGCCACTGAGAGGAAGTAGAGAGAAATATTTACCGGGGGTGTTTGCAGCAGTTAATCAATAGATGCTCTAACCTTGGCAGCCTATAAAAAAGAGCCCACTGCTATAGGTGTCTTTTAATCCTGCTACCCTACAATGTCTATCTCTTTGATGTGGCAATTTAATTAGCAGAGCACTAATTGCTAGAACTGTGGGACTTTCATGGCCACATCTTACAAACAAGATCCTTTTCCAAAATAAAAATCATAATGATAAAAAAATCCCAATCTCTTTGTATTGTCATTACAGAGAAACCTCTTCCTAATTTCCCCAGACTTTTTAAATTACTTTTTTCCCTCTGTTTCTCTCATATCTCCTCGGACTTAAAGAAATCCTCACTGTTCCTAATCTCTTTTCTGATTTTATCTATCTTAGTTTCTCTTGTGTATTTAGGAAGCCACTTAAAGGATCTTCTTCCTGTTTGTACATCCTGAATGTGGCCATATCAATATCCAGTGCAGGAAAAAAAGATTTAAAAAAAGCTGTTCTGTTTGGTTGGTTTTGTGTAACAGGATTTCCTCCGACATGATGCTTCTGATTAGGCTCTGGATTTAGGAAGCACGTAGAGCACTTTCTTATTTAACTTTATTTAGGGAAGCAGCTCAGCACACTTGAGCCTTATTCTTTTCAATATAAAACCATACTTCTGAGTTCAGACAAAGCCTGTCTCCACAAAGCCACTGGTATTTTAGAAAATTTAAGTGATATTGATAGAATAGAAATATTTTTATGATGCTGTGCTTAGCAGTGTTGAACTCCTGGACAAAACTGAGGGACTTCTTACAGCTCTGGCTCTCCAGAGTTTGCATAGATGCCAATGATTGTAGTGAATTGCTGGGTCATGGAACACTTATGAATATTTTGGGGGGGGACAAGAGAGTGTTGTAAGATTTAACGTCTGTCATGTCATTTACTTGCAAGGGATACACATCCCCACCTGTGATTTTGAGAGGATCTTGGTAGGTTAAGTGGAAAATGGGGATATTTGTTAATATCCGTGCCAATCAATTTCACTGCTTATAAGTAAGGAAGAGAAGAGATAAACCCTTCAGGGGGTCAGAAAATCTTGAAGATGTTCTTTTCTCTTTCTTTTTCATTTTAGAGAGTCTCTTTATGTAAAATATAAGCCCCGTGGCGTGTGAAAGGTGAAATGATGGCTGCTCATGAGGGTAGGAGCTGACTAGGCACAGAACAGGAATTTAGTTTGGTGCAGCGAAGGTTTCTAATTTTAGAATCTGATTTTGCAAGTGTCTCAGCGTGTACATAACTCTACTCACAACCAGAGAGGAAGGAAGCATAAGCATATGTTTCTGCAAGACCTTTTGTGCAATTTCTGAATGGATTTGTTCCACAAATCCTGAGGTAATTTGATGGTAGCAATTAAACAGCTCAATTTTGTTTGGTTTAGAGTGTTTTTAGGTTTCTTTCCCTTTTTGGTTTGGGGTCACATAAAATGTTTCTGTAAAAAATTAAGTATTTTTTGCCATATAGTATATTAAACATAATTTCATGAGAACACTTATCTGGTTTAGGGGATTTTAAAAATATATTTAAATCTGGCTTATTCTTTCTTCTCTTTCCTCTTGTTTGTAACCTTGATTTTTTTTTTTAATTCACAAGTGCTGTCAGCTCTCAAGACATGCTGTGACTGAATATTATCTTCCAGAGACCTATATGGCTTTCATTGGACTTTTTCTTATTGAGTCATTTCTCTAAGGATTTTTCTATTACTGTGCTGCATGCAGTTTCACTATGATGAGACTCTATTATCTGTGACATGTTATAACCATGCTTATATGTGTATTTTGATGCAACATCTTTAAAAACACAGAAAAATATTTGTCTAGAAGTGAGAGGGAAATAGATTACCTGAAAAAAAGGAGGCATCTGTTTTCAACATTTTGATATCTTTTTGTATGCATAAGGCTTGTGCCAAAACTACTTATGAAAATCAGGAAAATGAAATTTCTTTTTAGAAAGACTTAAAAATGAGTATCAAGAGCAGCCACCTCTCAGCTGTTCCCCAGTGATGAGTGAATCAGGCTGGTGGCTGGAGTAATTCACTCAAACATGGCCCAGTTTTACATCATGGTGATTTTAAGATTGGACTTATTCCACCGTGGCTGAAAACCAGAAAGCAAGAGATCAGACCAAAATTTTCATTTTAATGAAATTAACTCTAATAATACTCTGTGTTAGAAAGATTTTCTCTTATCAAAAACCCTAAAATTTTCAAGGTACTGAAATGTACCTATGTGTCTTTTTTTGAGGAGTATTGGAGAACAACATGGCCTTCAAAATCTTAGGGATTTTTTGATCCTATTAACCTAACTGAATTCAAATGCATGTAACAAATATAATCTTAGTTTATGGCATTACTGCAGGAAAATAAATTAAAAGTATTTTATTATTTCTATAGGTTTTAATCTCTAACTCATAAAATTGCAGGACTTGGTGAATGAATGGNAGATGTTCTTTTCTCTTTCTTTTTCATTTTAGAGAGTCTCTTTATGTAAAATATAAGCCCCGTGGCGTGTGAAAGGTGAAATGATGGCTGCTCATGAGGGTAGGAGCTGACTAGGCACAGAACAGGAATTTAGTTTGGTGCAGCGAAGGTTTCTAATTTTAGAATCTGATTTTGCAAGTGTCTCAGCGTGTACATAACTCTACTCACAACCAGAGAGGAAGGAAGCATAAACATATGTTTCTGCAAGACCTTTTGTGCAATTTCTGAATGGATTT
>VYZQ01058349.1:1914-19836 GCA_013400655.1 Mystacornis crossleyi | reverse complement strand
ATGGCTGATGAAAAACTCAACATAAGCCGGCAGTGTGCGCTCGCAGGCCAGAAAGCCAATCGAACCTGGGCTGCGTCAAAAGCAGCATCGGTGTCGGGAGGGCGAGGGAGGTAATTCTGCCCCTCTGCTCTTCTCTGGTGAGACCCCAGCTGGAGTGCTGTGTACAGTTCTGGTGTCCCCAACATAAGAAGGCAATGGAGCTGTTGGAGCAAGTCGAGAGGAGGCCACGAGGTTGATAAAAGGACTGGAACACCTCCGCTATGAACACATGCTGAGAAAGCCGGGGCTGTTCAGCCTGGAGAAGAGAAGGTTTCGTGGAGACCTTATAGCAGCCTTCCAGTATCTGAAGGGTCACACAGGGAAGCTGGAGAGGGGCTCTTTGTCAGGAACTGTAGTGATAGGACACGGAGTAATGGGTACAAATTCAACGAAGGGAATTTTAAGTTAGATATTTGGAAGAAGTTCTTTACTGTGAGGGTGGTGAGATGCTGGAACAAGGGAATAAGTTGTCCAGGGAGGCTGTGGATGTCCCAGCCCTGGCAGTGTTCAAGGCCAGGTTGGATAAGGCTGTTAGCAGCCTGTCTACTGGCATGTATCCCTCCACATGGCAGGGGGGTTTGGGACTAGATGATCTTTAAGGTCCATTCCAAATCCTTAACATTCTATGATTCCATGTGTTTCAGGATGACATCATTAGACATTATAAGACTTTCCTCCATCCGCAGCTAAGCAGCTGCTTTTGTGTTTACAAGAAACATGAGTTTCTAAAGTGTCCTCGACAGTGAATGGCACCACACAGAGTCTGGGAGCCCGAGTGGATGGTACAGCTGTGTGTTAACAGTGTGTCTTTGTCAAGCAAGTGTTAAACCAAACTGTGAAGCTTGTCTTGAGTTATTCACATCAGGAATTACTGCCTTGAGGTGCATGAAAATTGCCTTGAAAACTTTGATTAAAGTGTGGCTTTTCTAAGAACATAGAAGTCTTTCTGTAACTGTGGGTTTCAGAGTAGTAACAGAAAAACTTTGAAGCAACACTGCAGAGAGAAGAGGTAGAAACTGAAAGAAAGGAAATTTTATTGTTCAGCTCTGAACTGCTTGGAAGATGGGTGAAGGTATTTGGTCTGACACTGAGGGATGAGAAGTTACATGGACCTGTTTGCAATCTGCAAAGAAATGTAAGCAAAACTACCTAGTGTAGATAAATGTATGATGATAAAACATATATTGCCTAGCATATTTGCATCACTTATATGTGGATTGAAAGTGGGGCAGTTAATTTTGCTTTCTAAGAGTGTGAAATTGGTGATACAAAATCATACCAAAATTAGGACAGGTTTCAGAAAAGTAGTATTTTGGGCTGAGTTCTGTCTTATTTATTCTTGAAGACTGGAATTATATTGCTGGAACAGTGTTGTGAAGGAAAAGAAAAAGGTTTATAAAAGGTGTCATAAAAAGTTCTTATCCTTTACGTTAGTATAAGAGTTAAACTCATGAAATTCAGTAGCCTCGTGGGAAAGGAAAGAGAAATGGGGAAGCAATAGGAAGAAACAGAAGATTTATTTTCTTTGCAAAATGCTTCACTTGCATTCTGGTTCTACCAGCTGTTCACCTTTTCTGAAAATTGGCCTTTTCAAAGCTAATGGTCCTTAGTCATGTAAGTGCTGGAAAAATTATTTCCCTGTATAATAATGCCTTACCATGGCACATCCTACTGAAGTGGACACAAGCAAAGTCAGTGACACAGCTCTTCCAGTGAAACAGTGCTGACTAAGGAGCACTGTCTGAGGAACTTGTTTAATGTGCAGCAGGGACACTGTCTCAGTTGACTGAGTGGCATCACGATGCTTATATTAATTTTGCCTGTGTAGATATACTTTGCAAATACCATTCCTGGGCATGACTAAATTTCTGGCTTGGTGACATTCACGAGTTGTACTAGAGGAGAGTTTGTGTTGGTTGGCATCAGCATGGCTAGTTCTGCGTGGTGTGTTAAAGACTGGGGACAGTGAGGGCAAACAAAATAGTCTGTGGGAGACAGGCACCTGATCCAAAGGAGGGTGGACTGCTCATGAAAATAAGGACTGATTTTTCAGTCTTGGAAAGTTAAGTTTTGGTGCTGTATTTTACAGCAGTTGTCTTTGCAAGAGGTAAAGGCATCATTGTTTTAAAGCCTAAACCAAGGAGACAATAGAGATATGGGTAGCAAAAAAAGTGGAAGAGAAATGACAGGACTGGAACAAAATAAGGGTAGAAGGAAGGCCTGAATTGGCACCATCCTGCACTAAACTGTTTTTTTTTTTTTTTTTTTTTTTTGGTTTTGTGATTAACTGCAGTTCAAGCTTGAGATATGACTGTTTGGAGTGTTGAAATTTGTTTCTTTTTTCCCCCTAGGGTTGCGTTATGATTTGTGTTCACATTATAGAGACAAGGCTCAGTTCTCTGATTTCATTCATGATAGTGGTAGCTGAGTTGACACTCTGAAAAGGTAGGCCACAAAAAAAGCCTCACTAGACGATTCAGACATGATGCATAACATGGCTCCTTCATACATCCATTGAAAGAATTCCAATAGCAGGGTAAGTGGTCCCAGAGAGAAAAATGAATTGAATGCAGGGAATTGAATGCCAAAATATGTATTACCAAATTACTTACAGCAGGATGGCTAATGCATTTTAAATTGTCCAATGGAATTTATGTACTTTGCATGAAAGGAGAGAATCTTCCCCTAGGGACTGAGGCAGCCAGAATTTCAAAGACAGACTTAATAAGAGAAACCCACTTTTTTGTACTAAAATGAGTTTGTGATGCTGCTGAGAGGGGCCTGTTTTCAAAATAACTCGCAGGTCTCACACTTGTTGCATCAGCAGTGAATCAGCACACACTAAGCAAGAAAATTATCATGACAATGTTTGCTGTCAGTTTAAGTAGGTTGCTCCCTCGGCAAAGAAGAGAAGCCTGAGTCATTCAAAGACACAGAGTTGCAGCGGCTGCTAGTTTATTACCATTGTCAGGAGTCTGGGCTGATTTGGAGGGATACTTTCCCTGCCAGTTACATCTGCAGTGATGGTCTGAAAACAGTAATTATATCATCCCCTACATAGAGCTAGGAGGACAGACTTGGTATTGGCAAGGTAGATGAGAACCAGATTTGGTAAAGGTTGCATGGCTGTACTGAACATCTCTTGCTTTTTCTGGCAGATCTTTTCCTCTGTGTTTTGGTCAAGAGTGTTTGGCTAAGCTCATAAGTGGTGGTTCCCCATTTAAATGCTTTATTCCTGCTTTTGAGCTCTCTAGCTCAAAAAGTTTGCTCCCTAGCTCTGACAGCCTGTTCTTCAGAGCCAGTGAGAGGCTGCAGGCATGTTTTTCCCCTTACTCTTCCTTCTTGGGGGGGTTACAAACTAAGATACAGGAAATAAAACCAACATGTTTGGGAAAGGGATATATGGTTGTGTACAGTATGTGAGCATACTACCAATTTCTTCAGCTTTTTCGTTGAGTAGAAAATTTGAGTTTCAGGATTTTCCATGATTGCTTGTAACTCAGCCTTGGGCTCAGTCTGTCATGCACATTTGTATAAAGTAACCGAGAAGAGACATCACCTGTGCTTCCAAATTTAAAGGTGCCCAAAAGAATCAGCGACTGACAGATGATACTCCACTGCTCTGCTGCTTCTTGTGCTGTGAACCTTTGCGGGAAGGTAAAAAATATTTTGCTGAGATCAAATTGTTCTTCACAAAGGCTGGTCTCTGCATGGGTCAGACAGGTAGTGCCAGGCTCCTGTACTGAATAAAAAGGCAGCCCAGAAACGCTGCGCAAACACGGTAACCTTTGGTTAATCTGCTCCTTTTAAAAGCACAGGCCAGTGTTTTTATTGTCATGCACTCTGGCTATATCACCAGCAGGAGTGATATGATGTGTATACAGATGTGTATAGAGGGCACAGGATAGCAGCTGTCCTCATGCCTTCTGGTTTTTCTCTTCTCTGACAGGTTCATTATCACAACAGATTGACTGTTTCAGAGGTTTGCAGCAGACTGAATTCCAGCATTATAGCAGAGAAGAGGAACCGAGAAAGAAAAGTTGAGTTAGAAGGGAGCTACAACCATATTTTGGTCCATGGGCACTTTGGCCTAATCTCTTCTAAGAGTTCTGACCTCAGGGTGGGATGTGGAGGAGTTATGCAGAGTAGGATCACAAGAAGTGGAGCATCACTGCCCATCCAGAGCAAAGACAATTTATGTCTCATTGGGTGGAAGAGAAAATATACACCTTGTTCTCAACTTTAGGGTATTTAAATTTCCAAAATGGAGAGTATTTGTTCACACATCTAAAGGCACACTGTGAATTCATAACAGAAAGAAGGTGGTGGTAGTTTTTTTGTTTGGTTGGTTGGGTTTTTGTTGTTGTTTTTTCCTTTTTCGTTCTGTTGTTTTGTTTTTCTTTTTTCTTTGCAGTAATTTCGAGATTAAAAGCTTTTCATCAAAAATGGTCTCCTTCTGCTAATGCCTCTGCTGTCTACTGTGGCAAATAATGCACTGATCCACTGCCTTGTCTTTTTCCATCCTGTCCTTCACTGGGCTGAAGGTTTCTCTTGGGCCTGAGGTCTAAGACTTGGCATTGGTTTAACTCGTTAGAGCTTTTTCTTTGATGTTTTTACAGACTGAAAGACAACCTTGATTATGCTTCTTTTTTTTTTTTTTTTTTTTAAGTTTTGAGTAGCAGCTAATCTGCTGCTAATGTAGCAGAACTCTAAGTTTCATTTATCTTTAGTAAAGTTAGTATTCCTTTTGTTTGTTTGTTTGTATTCTGTAGTCATTTGATATTTTGTGATGATGAACAGGCAGCTGTTCACAGACACAAAATGTGTAAAGAAGGAAATTGTATGAACTTCGTTCATACAGTTCTGTATGAACTTTGTTCATAGAGGAACATTGCTCTTTCGGCTTAACTTGTTTCTCACAATATTTTTACCTGAGGGGAGGAGAACAAGGAAGAGCAGTGTCACAGGAGCAAGCCACAGCTCAACTTTTCACACTCAGCAGATTCAAAACAAGAGTTTATCCTTGTGCATTCTTGGTCAGGCCTTCAGACCTTCTTCCTCAAACTTCAGACCTTCCAAAGCTCACTTTCCTTAGTTTGAGCCCACTGAGATGCTTCACAGGACACATTCTCTTGTAGAGTAATTAGTTTCTCTCTGATCAATCTTAGGTTTAGCCACTGTACACAGAATTCTTACAACCAGAAAGGTCTAGTAAGGAGCATGGCAGGAGATTTTTCCTTGTGTATTTAAATACTGATAAGCTTTTGATTTTTCCTTCACTACCATGATAGTTCAGAGTTTATGTGCTTAAACCTTATGGTTTAGGTCTTGTTGAGGTTTTTAGTGGAAAAAAATAGGTAGAGGAAATATTTGTGTCCTAGCTTGACAGGTAAACCCAGTGAATTGTAATAGATGAAATATACGGGTACAAATTGCAAGAGGGGAAATCTAAGTCAGGTATTAGGAAGAAATTCTTTACTGTGAGGGAGGTGAAACACTGGAACAGCTTGCCCAGGGTGGATGTGGATGTCCCAACCCTGGCAGTGTTAAGGCCAGAATGGATAAGGCCTGGAGCAACCTAGTCTAGTGGGAGGTGTCTGTGTCCATGGCAATGGGCTTGGGACTAAATGATCTTTAAGGTCCCTTCAACTCCTTAACATTCTGATTCTAAAGCAATCACAAGGAGAATGATTTGTAGTAAGTTATTATCTGCATATATCATCAATGTAAAATGGATGTTGGCAGGAATGGTAAGAAGACAGGTGGTTTGTGTGGTCAGTAAATCAGATGATACCTGAAAAGCTGTCTGAAATGTGGCCTTTGCCACAGAAATCTCTGCAAGTCCCTGCTTTTGATATTTGTGGTGTGAATCTGTGGGTACCTATGACAGGACAGTGCCAGGAGCTCCAGCACTTCCCAGGGATCTACAGGCTGTGAAGATTGCTCTTTCCATGAAAAGATCCTTGGAACAGGACTGAGCAGTGAGGGCCATGAACGGACACATCAGCCAGTGCCAAAGGACACCGGTCCTTTGTCTGGCACAGCAAAACTCAGTGGTGCTGCCCTTTACTGAGCATGCAGTGTTTCTCTAACACAGAGATTTCAGTCCTTCTCCTCTTGTCCCCATGGCCTTGCTCTTCTCCCAGCTAGGGAGGTCGCTGTTTCTTGAGCCTTTACTTCTAGGGTTGACCCTTCCATTTCAGTACCAATTCAGGACATCTCATGAATTGGAAACAAGCTGCTCCTTCATGGCTTCTGTTTTCTGTCTTTGCTTATGAACAGCTCTTGCAAGAGCACTGCTGCTGCAGCTTCCTCCAGCTTGTCTTCCTCCAGCTAGATGCAGCTCTGCCGTCTCTAACTGGTGTCCTCAGTGCGGGCCCTGCGTTGCCCTTACCAGTGCTGCTGGGATGTGAGGCTGGTTTCCACTAACCCAGGAGCTCGCTGGAGGGATAGATACAGACATAGGTATAGATACATGTGTGCTTGTGCACCTGCATCACTTCTTCCTGGTTGTTTCTAAGACATCATTATGCTTGGTATGTACCAGGAATGGGAAGAGGTAGTAGCGTTTTCTGCTGCTGTTTTCACTGTGAATAATGGTGTTTTGCCTAAAAGAACAGTTTGTTCAGACATACACAAACATATCCTCATTTCAGATAGGAGCCCAGCTGGGGCTGTCTCCAGTAGCCCAACATCTCCCGTGGCACATTGGGTGGCTTTCCCTTTTCCCAGAAGTCCAGTCAAGAAAGAAGCCTTATGGGAAAGAGACCAACAGTCCTTCTGCATTCCAAGGCTGTGAACAAACTTGCTGGGGTGATATATTCTCAAAGTCTCAATCTCTACCATCTATACAGGACCCTTTCGTTCTGTGATATTTAGGTGAGCTGTTTTAAACTGATCTACCCAACTGAGTCAGTTATTTGTTTTCCTTGAGTGTTGCAGGGGAAACCTGTTCAGTCCACACGGCTTAAAGCAAATTGGAATCCGAGTGCTTTACTGATCTGTCAACAACATGAAATAGGACAGCAATCAGTGAAGTGTTGCATTTGAGATCAGCAGTAGTAACACAACAGGTAAACTCCCAAACTAGACATACACTAATGTTAATGAGCACCAGAAGATTTCTTAACTCCCTCTGTAACAAGTGCAGAAGAGATTTCTGAAGTCTTCCAAGCATTTCCATAGGAAAGATATGAATTGTGTACAGCCCTGGTGAGAACTCATTTATACCCATGGTATAAATTCCTTTCTTTACAGAGTCTGGATGTCCAGATGAATTTACAGGGATGCTTTGCAGCTGTACCCAACACATGGCCTCCAAGGGCAGGGACAGCCTCCTGGGCACAGGGACTTGGTCTCTGGACTTTAAAGGTCTGGTAAAGCCAAAACCTTCAATTAATTTGCTATATTGAGGTAGTATAGTCACTAAATGTCCAAAAATAGTTTGTGTGATCCCTGTCTAGATCAGATAGATTTTAGTGATTAGCATAATGAGTGCTGCTGGAATGCCTTAATGTTCCTATCCCAGAAGTCTGAAAAAAACCTAATCAATATTTATAGCTTGGAGATCAATTCTGTTGGCTAATAGCAACTACCTTCACACCATTGCAAGAAAAAAGTGGTAGACTTAAACTCAGTAGAGCAAGTAATCAGTTTTGCCCTAATTCTCTTGTGTTTTTTCAGAGTAAAGTACACCAAACCCAGATTGTAACAGATGATATACATTTTTTCTTAAAAAGGAAGGTAATTTAAAAGTCAGTTATGAAGGAATTAAAATTGCTCTTCTAAAATAAACCAAGTGCATTGTGTTGTTTATGACTGATGCTCTTAGTTATTTGTCACTATGTTTGCTTTTTTTGTTCAACAATTTACAGTGGGTTTTCTGCATATCATTGCAAAATTAGCCCACTTTTCTGGATAATAAATACTCTTATCTCTTTGCTGAACAGAAGACTACATAAAATGAATAATAGTAGTATTAGTATGTGGAAAACCTGGTGCTCCAAAAAGCCATTATAAGTACACTTGAGCAATGATTACGGGCAACAATGCCTCCACTCCTTGAAATTTATCATAGAAATTGTGATAGCACTAAACTTGATTAAAATCTGGGACAGTTTATAATGCCATCTACTTAAAGACATTACCAAAACACATCTGCCCCCATTAGAAATAAACACACAAAAATCGCCCCAGAAGCTGAAAATGTGCTCATTTTCCTCTGTTTTCACATTTTGGTTTCTGGAAACAAGGTATTCCCACGTAATAATAATCATTATTATTATTATTATTACGAGTGCATCTATCTGTATGAGCCGCATGGACTTCAATTATACAATACAGCAAGAGAACAAAATGAAATGTTTTGTCAAGAGCTACATGCAGTGTTTGGGCCCAGATGCCATATCCAGGGTAAGTGTTATGCCACTGCACACACCCCGTGGTACCATGCAGATCAGTTTGTAACTCCTGTTAGCTTTATTTTTTCCGCTTGAAGACACAAAATAGCATAAATGTTGACCTTTTAACATTAGCTTGGCTATATGCTTGGGAAGGATTACTTATCTTTAATATCATGGCAATTTTGTTACATCAGAGTATGAGGCTGATGGTCAAAAAGGTACACTACCCCCACCTCCACCAGTTAAGGCTATCAGTCAAGATCATGCTATGTCAGTAAAGTAAATAATGGTAAATAATACAAGTGATTCCCAAGGCAACTAATCCCTAGGGGACAACATCTGAGAACATTTGGAAATAATTCTAATGACATCAAAGTTGGTAACTCATGCAGGTGCTTTGTACGGCCTCACAGTACGTACTGGGAATAGTCAATTCACAACCTGTGAAGCTGTAGGCTGAACACAGACCAGCTGCTGGACTGCAGACATCTTATTATCCTCTGTTCTTACCGTAAATACGATGCTGATTATTCCCTTTGTTGCCATGGTGTGTAAGACAACTTAATAAAGCTGGCACTAATAACCAAGATGCTCTAGACGACATGTACTGGGCTTGTTGCTCAGGGTTTTGGTTCTTTTTTTTTTTTACTTTGCTATGTTCAAGAAATATGTCCAGTGGATTGTCTAAACTGGAATATTTACCATGCTTTAGAACACCTAAGTGAATAAAATGATAAGTGTGGCTTAGTTTTCCACGTGAATGGTTTTGCCATATATTTAACATCAAAGTTGTTGATCAGTGTCTGATAGTAACTGATGCATCAGTGCAGCCAAGCTCTACCACCAAAAAGGTTCTGTGTATTCAAGTGGGGCAGCTGGTATAAACATTCTTGAGATGCTAAATATTACTCCTCTTTGACACAAACGTGAAAATCTTCCCATTTAATTTGAAACATCCTGAACACCATTGCTTAATATTGGAAATGTGACTGAGATTTATTTCAGTAGTGGAGGACTACCATTGCCAGTAGACTACACCCTATTACAGAAGTTTCTGTAATAGAAAAGCTATTGCTGTTCAAATGAAGAAAGTACACACAGAAAGATTTGTAAGTATGAATCCACATTCTTGCACATTATTTTACTGATGTATAGTTAGTTATTGCTCTGGTTTTCAAAACATTCAGAAACTAGCACTTAGGAGAACTATTAGTTAATATTTGTTAAACTGATGTCTAGTGAGCCAAAAATTTTCATTTGCTCATTGACTCAGTCACTATCATTAAAGCCTCCATTACAACAGAACTGTGATCTATTCTCAGTTTACTTCTGATTAAATAAACAGTAAAATTATCCTAACTTCTAATAAATGATTCATAGATCTGTTTTTAATTTTTTTTCAAAGAAATACTGATCTCCCTTATAAAGATCATGTAAAGGCAAGTGTTTCCTATTTTGTAATGACCTCTCAATTTTTATGGATTTAAGGAATTCTATGAAACTAACTATTATTACTGTAACTGTCTTATATTAGCCTCATTCTTTCTTGTTAAGACTTTGAGAATTTACTTAAAAGTAGGAGTTACAGACCCCTACAGATTTTCCCCTATTAAGTTTGGGCATCCATTTTTACAAAGCATTACAAATTACTTAGGGACACTAGAGTCCTGACTGCTTGACACTGCTGAGGCTGGCCAGAAGGCTGGTGTGATCTTCTTCAAGGACATGGAGTGGCTGTTATTTTTGTTTGCTGTCCTTGACATTTCTACCCTCCAAAATTCCAAGCATCAACAGTCAGTGTCATTAAATGCTTGCTAAATAAAAGCTGTAAATGCCGAAATAGAAGGAGATGAGAGGTAGTTGCTGAGCTCTGGCTCCAGCACAAAGTGCAGTCCCTGTGTGCCATTAGGCAGTGAGCGGTCTGCATGTGTGTGGGGACACATGGCGAAGAAATGGGGCTCCCGCCCTCTCTGTTGCTCCCACGTGCTGGTTATTAGGATATTTTCATCAAAGAGGTCATTAATGGACCAGTGTTGCTCTACTGGTAGCCAGTGGTGCCCAGAATGAATGGTGTCTGTGCTTCCAAACATTGTGGATTGGTTGAAGGGGAGGAAGAGGAAAAGAATCTTTCAATAATGCTATCTTAACAAGCATAGTTTCTATTTCAGTATAGCTGGAGGGTTTTGAAATGTCCCACTTTTAAGATGGAATTATACTGTATAGCATAGAACAACTCTTCTGAGCTGGGTTAGGTATATTGCCTCATATTTGTGCAGCCAAATTGTGTGTAGATTGACTTTTAGAGGTGCTGAGGAAATTTAAGTTTCTATGTCCGCTGTTGGTATTCAGCACTGAAGGCACTTTCTTGAAGTGCCTAACAATTATGGCTCCAAGTTTGAAAATGGGATCCTTTATAAAAAAGCACAGAAACCTAGCAAGATTATTCTTCCATGACTTTATGAGCGTAGTCTTTGGTTGCAGTGTGCTCCATACAGCTTTTGTGCCTTTTCTCTTCAGCTCTTAGCATCACTAGTGCAAAGTACAAAATTCTATGAAGTGAGTTTTTACAGCAGCTCATGATGGATTGAAAAGACTTGATTTCTCTTAGGGGTGTGTGTCAGAGAAAAATTGATCAATGAAGGAGTCAAATGCATAGTGCTAGTTGCAGGTGCAGTCTGAATTTCTGCAGTGTAAGTATAAAACACCAGAAGTATATAGAGAAATATTGCCTAACAGAAAGCAATCAGCTGGTCCGATTGAAGCCATCAACATACCAGAATAAACCAACAGCAGGAACACCACAGCAACTAAAAAAGCGTGTTAATATTGCTGTTTAATTTATAAGATCCTGACAAGAGAGGTACCTATCTTGCTGTGATAATTTTGTGCAATTCTCTTCAAAGTGCATCCATGTTGTAGGGAGGTACTATTTTTGTAAGAAACAGCAAGAGGCACTGAAATTCTAAGGTCCTGTTTTTCATATCTAAAGATGAAGGCAAGTACACAGGGAGATTTCCCAAAGCACATAGATTCCAAGCCCCTCATGCATTAAAGAGAAGTTAGGCATGGATGTGGTGTTAAAAATACTACCTGAATTGTGATTAGCAAGTTGGAATAAATAAATTCATTTTCAAAAGCCTGCAGGAGCTGACTCCCTCCTTCTTGTTTATTTCTTTACTAGCTCTACAGAATTTGCTCTGGCAAAAAAAAAAAAAATAGAGAAACCTTCAGTACTGCAAGCATTTGAAGAAATGTCGTGAGTCAGAGGAAAAATGTATTGCAACCATTAACAAGTGATGTACTGGTGGATGGAGGCAACACGGCGAATGGGACATATTGAAGTAACACAGAACTGTCCCTTTGCCTGAACCGTAGAATGCTCCCAGCTGGACAGAGATGGGCAGGGAGCTGGTATTTAATGTCACGGACCTTTCAGTACCTAATACAGCACCAGGATCTGTTCACTACTCTGTGTTTAAATGTTGATCAAAAGCAAATATTTATGAACTTAAACACCACAACCTGTGCAAAGATTACTAGATACAGGAATGTATTTCAGTGAGGACTCAGCTACTTTGTGAGTTGGCGTTGTTTTTCATTCTACAGCTTTCATTGTCAGTGAACTGGGCAAGGTTTCTAACCTCCATTCTAGCCAGCGATTGCTGAGAGATTTAGGGAAATGTGCCAGTGAAAGCTGAATGTAGGTGGAGTATAGGAGAGACAAGGCACATTACCTTCATGCTGCTAAAGTAATGTAAATCCCACCGACCGCATTCGAGCAATGAACATACTCGAGCCCTGCTATTCTCCTACCCTGTTCTAGCTCTGTGAAATGGCATCAAAGCCAGGAATGGGAGGAGGAGTTCCTCACCAGAACAGGACTGATACTGCTGGCTGTAAAGCCACCCCCACTTTTTGTTTTCATGGGCAAGTTTAAGCCTTCGTCATTCGGTTATGAACTCTGTCTCTTGTGCTGGGTCTAGCACAGTCAGACAAGAAAACAGTGGCATCTGGACAACGTTAAAATATGCTCAGGGAAGAGATTTTTTTGAAACAGCAGAAGGTGAAAAGTTATAGTCTTATCTCAGAAAAATACTAAGTTTCTGCATTAATATTATATTAAATATTATACTTTTGTATTAAAAGTATACAGTAATAGTATTGTATTAGTAAATATTAATGTCAAGCTGCTGCATTTTTAAAGACATGTTTAAAAGTTGCTCGATTATTGTTGCACTGTAATCACAGAGTCTGCTGCAATTGATTTATAATATTGTAACCTTCATGGGTACTGAGTAGTGAGGATTTTAGCTATGAAAGGCTGAGGAGTCCCAGAACCATTACACCTAAGCTGTGTAATAATCATGACTTTTAAAATAAGGGCTGACGCCTTTCTCTGTAACTTTCTCAGTCTTTGCATTTCTATCATTAAAAAAGCAATGTAAGTCACCATAAACATTTTCTTTTCCCCTTCTCTACATTTTCTTTTCCCCTTCTCTGCATTTTCTTTTGTCTTTCTTTAATAATCTTTCTATTTCATGTCCTCAGTTTTTTTTTTTTTTTGCCATTTAAAATCCTAAATATTTTAACAGGCTATATGACATTTTCTATTAAAAAGCAAAGAAAACAAAACAACAAAACTAGTTCTTGGCATTTCTCCTTGATTTTCTGGATATTTTTCACTTCTGAACTTCTCTGATATTTTGTTTCTCTTATGAAATTTGAAATTAGCCTTTTACACTTCCACTCATTCATATTTTTCTTTTTCAGTTATCAGTGTCTTTCTTTTTACTGCCTCTTTAATCTTCCAGACTTCTTTAACTCTGTCTTTGGTCTGGTTTACCTTTGAGAATCATGAATGATAACACTCAGAACATGATAGAAAATGTTCAGGTTGACTTCAAACACTGAAAGACAATCCTTGGAACAAGAAAAAGAGAAGATGTCATTGGAGTGAAGGATAGGCTCAGGGGACAGTTTCAATTGATCAAAAAGTCCTTGGTCTTGGAGAACCTCAAACAGCAGGTGAGCAATATACAAATTTAATGAATGTCCTTCTTAAAGCCTTTGGTGAATCAGGTTAATACCCATAGCTCCATTTTACAATTAAATGCAGACAAGAAAAATCCTATTCCTGGTCTTAAACTTGATATTCATCTAGGCTTTATATGCTTATATAAGATTTCTGAAGGGCAAATTTCATCAAAACAGGAAACAAAGTTACAAAGATGAATTTCTGATTGTGCTAAGACGTATCTCAATTTAGTAACCTAAAAGAAAAATGGAAGCCTGATAATCAGAATTACTGAGTACCCACAGTTTTTGCATAGCTTATATGCAGCAGCTAAACTCAGTGGCTCTGGCAAAGAGCCAGAGCTTTATTAGAGTAGTAAAAAGCCAACTTTATTAGAGTAGCTAAAGTCAGGTAATTGGTTTTGAAATGTTTATCTGCAAGAGCTTGCTACAAGTTGCATAGAAAATCTGGGAGAGCCATCATCCAGATTGCAGGTTTCCAGCTGTCAAGTCTGTTCATTAACCATGGGTTACCCTCAGGTTTTTTAATTACACATAGTGCACTGGTACTATGGATAGTCTTACAAAATACAAACGGACAAATAATTTTGTACGTGGCATGCTCGAATTTTCATAGGGTATCTCTGTCGTAAACTCTGTTTCAGCTTGCATTCCTGCAGAGGTATCATTATAGAAGCTAAAGTAACATACGTGCCAGAGCCCTCTAAGGATGTGGCAGGGTCTGTTTTCAGTTTAGCTCCACATCATCTGAAAGCTGGATTAAATCTATGCATACACAATAACCTTCTTTGGCAGTGCCTCTAGCTGGCATCAATAACTCCTTCAAAATTCCTTCCCAAATATCAAAAAAGGTGAAATGACCATGTCTGTTTATGAAAGGCAGATGTGAGGTCTGGAGATGTGGGGTGATTGGCTTGTGCTGTAGCCAAAAGCAGATGCTGAACCTTCTTGCTGTCCTGCTGCTGGGCGGGTCTTTGGCCGTGGTGCGTGACCTCAGCAGGATGGCTGCCTCTGCAGGGTGGATAATGGTGAGTGGCAGCAGCAGGAAAGAGACCAGTAAGAAAGCAGGAAAGCTCAGTCAGGACTCACATGCCTTTGATGTTCCAGCCTCAGGAGAAGAGGTGTCGCCTTTCCGGGGTTCAGCAGGGAGCTGTGTGAAGCTTACCTAAAGAAAAGGAGGGAGAGAGGCAGCAGAGGTTGTATCCTTGCTGTTCAACAATGGCACGTTCATTAGACCACAGCAGTTGTGCAGTGGAAAGGAGAAGCACAACCTGAGCTGATTAAGCTGTTCAGGGGGATTGAGATTGTAGGAGGTGAGCGAAAAGAAAACTAACATGTCAAAATAGTGTCCTGTTAATTTTAACTGACTTTCTAATCAGATTCACTGTAGAACAGAAAGAACACTTTTACTGCTTGGGATTACCTTAAATCAATTTAAGTAATGCTTAGAAAGTACTAAAAGATGCTTAAAGAAACTGAGTTACTCACCTGCAAGATTCCTGTATGATTTTATCTTTTACAGTGATTTCTGCACTGTGATTTAGAAATGGACAATTATGGATTTGCTGTGATTTAGAAATAGAAAATTATTAGCATAAGTGATATATGATCCACCAGCTATGAGGATAAACCTGATGCCTGTTCTGGGGTGCTTGTTTTTATTGGCCGGATATTTTGTAATGACCCAAGTATCCTAAGCAGGGCAGATGCCAGGGATGCTATCATACCGAGGTAACGTGGGACAGGCTATGCTTGTGATCTGATTGCCACTCTGAGCCTTGGCTTAGGCCGTGTCTTAGACATTGTGGGTTTGGTTTTACTCCCTCCCTTTGGAATGCTGCAAATAGAAATAAAATTAAGCTTATAACTACGAATAAAAGCTAACACAGAAATACCAAAATCCTAAAGATATCTATATCTATATCTATATCTAATCTATATCTATATCTATATCTATATCTATTTCTAACCATTTAATACAATCTTTCATTAACATTTTTGTCCCCACAAAGACATGCTACAGCTTCTCAGGAAGGCCACAGCTGGCTTCTTCAGGAAGAAGATTGGTCTGTTCTTGGCTGTTTCCACATAGATGCCAACATTTCAATAAGCTCATGTTTTAAAAGGTTTGCAGACAAACCTCTCTCTTCCTCCTTGCCCTTTCCTCCCCTGCCCAGCTGCTGCTTTTGCTTCACATCAGGCCTGATGCTATGTTCCCAGTTGGAAATGGGAGGTAAAACGACCAGTTTAATGAGATGAAACAACCCACAGACGAGACTGTCTCCAAACCTTTGTGCCCCACAGAGGTTCTTGGGACACTGACAGTGTCTTGGTCCAGCCAGGTGTCAGCTTTTTCAGCTGCTTGGTGTTTCTAGGTCGTCTGGCTAAGCAGAAGAGATTGCACTGTCACCCATAGTGAATGGTGACCTATTGCAGGCAATAACCTGGTATGCACATCTATTTTAGTAGATCTGGAAAGCTCCTCAAGTGAAAGAGCTCAGGGAGAGAGAGGGTATTCCAGATTTTTTTGAAAAATGGTTCTCATTCTTGAGGTTTTGCTAAATCTAACACTGACCTTTCTAGTTCCCCAATTCTAATGGCGTATACTGGAACCAGCTATGAATCGGGTCCTAAAGAAGAAAAAAAAAGGAAAACGCACTCAAAAAGCAGAGAACAAATTAAAGCCTAAACAGTTTAAATGAATGCCATGTTAAAATAAACAATTTCAAATATCATTCTCATGAAAAAGTTTTTAAAGAATTCAATGAGACTGTAATGTTGTCTCGCTAACTAATAATTCAGTTCAAATTTTCTCGGTGTGGAAAATCTTTTGAACATAAGCATGTCTCTTCACAGCTCTAAAGAAAAGTTAATAAAACTTAAAAAAATAGAAAAAATATCCCCACCCTACACAACTCTCAAACTCTCAAATTAAAAAAAAGAATGTTTTTATCTTTACTGCACAAAGACTTTGAAATACATTTGCCTAGCAAATAACGTACTTAATTCATCCAGTCTGTTGCACAAGTCAGGTGAGTCTATTCCTTTATGTGATGATTGCACCAGAAGGTACTAACCGAAATGAACATGCCCCAGGTAGAGTACAGTGAAAGCTCTTGCTGATCACACTTTGTATTGCAGAGCCTTCAGTTCCTTGAGTTTGTTTCAAAGTGCTCTAGAAATTTCTATGTTTGTATTTTAGTTGCATTTGAGAATAGACACCATTTAATTTTTTTCTGTTAATTTGTTCCAGAATCACTGCTCCTTAAGTTGATATAACATGAGTACCCATGCAGTTATTAATTAAAAAAACCTGCAGAAAACATTATATATTGTTTTTACTGTTAGCAAATACTTTGTGACATAAAATTTTGAGGTCTTTTAAAAAAAAAGCCAACCTGTCATCCTTAGTATCATTATTTTCATTCAATCTGAAGATTATTAGCTGTTGACTTCCATACCTTAAACCAGGTGGGCATCCTCTGTGATGCACAACTGGGTACTGGAAGTCTACTTTCTTTGTGTCACTTCTAGATACTGACACAGGAGGGGAAGCAACTGAAAACGTGCTGGTGAAAATAATAGATTAAAGTCTTCCTGTTGGCATGGGGATCAAAGTCACTACCCTTAAAATGCTGTCAGAAAGTGTAACTGGTTAAAAAACTGTGAGCCAGTGCTCTATTAAAGCAAGGCAGTTTGGGGAGGTATCATTTCAAATCTCCGTAATTTACGTTTGGTTGTCATTTCATTTAATTTCATCATTTAACAAACACTAGGAAATGCAAATCATGACCTCAGGTATGTGTCCAGCCAGCTCCTGGACTAAGAAGATACTGGCTGCTCCTGCGGCTAAGACCAGCTCCATGGATATCCTTTCACTGTCCCCTCCTGACTTCTGACTGGAGACCTATCCCCTACAATGGTTAGGCACCTATAAAAGGTCTTATTTGCCCCATAAGTTCATGTTCCTTCCTGTCTGGGAAGATAAGATGAGGTTCTTTTTTCTCATTTATCCAGAAGGGTGACTTCTCAACAACAGGTATAGGTAAAGGTGCAAAAAATTGCAATTTTCATAGCACTCCCAACACAAAAATTGCTTCCTAGGATGCTGTGTAAAACAAATCACCAGCAATGTTTAAAAAATAAATGTAAAAGTTACATATAGGACAATTATTTTCAATTCTGGTTGCAGGAAAATACTATGGTATTTTTCACACAGAAACATGGGTGTGAGTATATGTGTATTTATCAGTGAATAATTTTTTCAAAGTATTTTTCAGTCTGCCATGAAAGACTAGGAGATGAATAAAAAAAAGATCAGGGAAAGGCAAATATGGGCTGACTTCCAGCAGTTTGTTGTTTCTTGCAAGCTATCAGTCAGATGAAAAGAATACATCTGTATTTTGCATATGCACTTCCACAGAGGCAAGTAGGAGAGTTTTTGGTT
>VYZQ01058347.1:2744-28544 GCA_013400655.1 Mystacornis crossleyi | reverse complement strand
GGCGGCGGCGGCGGCCGCGGGGCAGGAGAGGGGGGCCGCGTGCACGCGCGCGCACGTGCCGGCCGCTCGAGCGCTTCCCCTGTGGCCGCCCTGGGGGGTCGCGCTACCGCGGGCGCGGGCCAGCCCGGAGCGCGCATGCGCCTCAATGAGGGAGGTGGAGGCGCACGTTGGGCCCTCTGGGTAGCGTAGTTCCTGGCCAGTTCATACCCGACCCCGCTCTTCTCACGTCATCGCCTCACAGTTCTCCCCCCTCGCCCTCGCTAATGAGTTTCTCGTTAATTGCTGTCCGCCGCCCCGGTGTTCGGAGCACCCGGGGTAGGTACGGCTGTGCGGGGCCGAGGGCGCTCTGTGTGATTCCCCTCCCTCTTCCCCCGCGGGTTGTTGACGCGTTGCCTGGCGACGGTCGCGTGGCCGGGGACCGCGCGTGGCGGCAGGTGCCCAACGGACCCCGAGAGGGACCCGCAGGGCCGGACCCGGCTGGGGGAAGGGGGGGAGAAGCCCCCGAGGGACGAGGACATCAGGTGGTGATGAAGGGCTGGACACGGCGGAGTGGGGGGGACGAGCTGGGCTGATGCAGAAGGGGACTGGGGTTGGGGGCTCGGGGCAGGCGAAGGGAGCCTGTGAGGGGCAGGGAAGGCACGGGACGGGTGTGTGGGGCTGTCGCTGGTTGTGAAGGGAGCAGAGTTGGACCTGCTGCCTGCTCTAACTCGCTGGGCACGGGACGCTGATGTTCGCTTGTTTTTTCCAGTCCGTAATTTGTATCTGGTCCGTCGCAGGCGCCGGTGGGGAGATGGTAGTGGAGGAGGGGGACCCGGGTCCCTCAAAGCCCGCATGTGACAGGTGCTCCCGGCAGCGGGAGAAGAAGGACAAGCAGCAGGACAAGCAGCAGGACAAGCAGCAGGACAAGCAACAGGCCTGCGAGGGATTCACTGTTAGAGCCATGATGAAAAACAGCGTGGTACGTTTGCTGCTAGCATAGAGGTGATACAAATTAACTCAGCGTGTCCAAGAAGCATAAGTTAGAGCTGTGGATACAGCATGTCAGGAAGGTGTGCAAGTTGCTAATACCTTATCTGGAGTTTGCTGGTTGCTGAAATTACCTTCAGACTTTGCAGAAGTATTATCACAAGGTAACTCTCTCTGCCTGTGGAAGTAGTGATGCTTTGATCACCCAGTGCTTTGCTTTGGTGCCACAATTTTTCTGTATGGTTTTATGTTGGTAGTGCACATCCTGTTAAATTGCCAGCCTATGGAATTGTGTGTGAGGCATACTGCCTTCCACTTATCAAAATGCTGTCAAGTGGTGGTGCAGTATTTCTCGAAATTTTTCATACACTGACACAGTATATAAATTTGATGTGAATGTCAAATAGGATGGCAGAGATCTGGAAAATAGATTAGTTTTTAAAACAAGCTTGGAAAATAATGAAAAGCTTCCACACCATCTAGGAGAATACTAAACTGGAAACAAACAATAGTTCTTCAACTTGTAGTTCAAAGACAGAGAAATTGATCCAGCAAGCTTCATTTTAAGTTAGTCACAATTTCTAATGAACTTGGAGGCTTGGGAGTTAAAATATTAGTATAATGGCCCTTCAAATCTCTTTATACTTTTATTTGTCAAGCTTTATCAGAATTTAGGAGTTTAAAAAGCTTCAACAAGTACAGAGTACAAATGTTCTACATGTAAGTGGATGAGGTAATATTACCATACATCTCTGCCTAAACTCCTGAATTGTTTTTTTTTATTTGGACACAGTTCAAGGTGCTAGCAAAGTCTTAAGTTCCCAAGGGTTTTTTAAAATCCATAGACTATTCTGACAGTGGTTATGAAATACTTTATTTCCCTTTTTTTTGCTGAAGTGGTGTTCCTGGAGCAGTCTCTCTGATCTTGTTATCTGTAAGAAAATCCTTTTAAAAACCCAAACAAGTCCACCTTTAAACAAGTTTTTAATAGAGTAAAAGCTGTGTACTTGAAAAACTCTCCAAATTAATAAAAACTGAAATATGTTTCACCTTACTTGGAAAAACACAAGGTGAACATGACCAAAAATCCCTTTGTTTTAAAGATTGTTTGGTTTATTTGTTTTTATTCTAGTGATGCATGGAATAGACTATAATTCTTCAGAAATCTTAAGAATTCATTTTTAAAATATGTTTCCTGTTCTCTGGAAAATATCCAAGTAATGGACATTTGCTCATATTTGTTTACACCTAGACATGTAAAAGATGGTTTTGTCTAGAAGAATCAGTAGTTTCAGTGGAGTTTGAGAAATACATATTTAATTTTAAAAGAGGAGCTGTGACTTGTAAACATAACTAACTATGGGTTTAATCAGAAATTAGGTTTCCTTTTAAATATTTATAGAATATTAACTTTTATGGCTGCATTTCTAACTTCCTAAACATGAACAGAACATTAAATCATGTGATACTGTCATTAAGCAACTGCATATAGGTAAATCTGCTGCCTTTGGAGCTACTCAGAGAGTAACAGAAATTGCTTTCTTTGGCATGGACATCTGGAAATCATCTAATCCAACCTCCCACTTGAAGTGTGCCTGTCACTAGCACTCAGATCAGGTCAGTGATGGGTTTTCCTAGCTAAACTGTGGAAACCCCCAAAATCAGAGATTGCCTGACCTCTCTCCGAGCAACCTGGGTTTTTTCTGCCCTGCTCACCTGCCCCCTTGCCTGCTCCCTCAGCCCTCTCAGAGGTTGGGTTTGTGGTGTTCTGACCTGCTGCACACCTTCTGCTCATAAGTGGGTAGGAGGCAGTGAAACTCTTAGTGATCCTGGGAGATTCATAGTGCTGGGGCTATGTTTTGCAAAAGCTCCAATTGAGGTCAGGCAGCCACCAGAATCACTTCCAGCCAGTGTGCAAAAAAATCAGGATAGAGTAAGAAATATCTCACTGCTACTCTGTCTGTGCAGAAATGGGTGTTCCTTTTCTCTTTTCCTTCTATTGGTTAAATGGAGCTTCAGATTTATTAAGTACTCACTTGTCAGAGGTTGACATTGATGAAGTTCTCATGGAAGGCTTAGGAGTTGACTGGAGGGTTGAAAGCACAGCAGGAGTATCTAGTTAAGACATTGCAATTCTTTTTGTTAACAGCATGGTACGGCATAGGGTTAAATGTGTTTGGCATCTCCAGCTCAAACAATGAAGTAATGATTAATAGTCTTTGGTGCGAGCACACAGTTAGTCTTAAACCCTTAGTGCGGAGTCTTAACAGATTACCGTTATGCATATATGAATGTAAATACTGTAGTAAAGAGTCCAGAATTCTTTTACATTGCTTGGGCAAAGAGTCTTTTACTAAGCTGTTTTTCATGAATGTTCCTGAATAAAGTCTGCTTTCTAGACAGTAGTAAGTGCAGAAATTAAGTAGATTCAATATTTAAGATTTTTCTCAGCTCTCGCAAAATCTAAAACTTGCTTATTGAAATAGAATGCTTAAATATTCACCTAAACATGTTCCTGAACTCAATGAAGTGTTTAAGGTATTCCAAAACTATAAATTTATATAGCAGTTTAGATTAAAAGCAAAATTCAATAAAGGTCTTTTATACTAATAAGATATTAACTAACTGCATTTACATTTTAATTGTTTTGTCCTCAAGTGGGATCAGGAATGTTATGCGCTCTTACTTCAGAGGTACTGCATGTAGAATAAGGAATACAATTAGGAATTAATATATAGACTAGCAAGTGTGGAAGTGTCTGAACGTGACTGTGGACAGCAGGAAGATATCTCTGTTCACTTCTGGACTTCTCTAGATATTTTCCTATTTTCTGCAACTGTACAAAGGAGAATAAAGTGTTAGTGTCCCCTTTTTCTGTAATGCACTAGCGATAAAAGCACTTTTTCAAGAGGATTCATATTAGTACTTAAAGGAAATAGTAAAAAAGGAATTCCTATCTATCTCCCAACTTTTAAAAGATTACTATTACATACATGTGTTCCATGACATCAGCCAGAAACTGCCTCCAGGAGCAGGCCACAGGGATAGAATGAGAACATTTATTAGATGGCCTTAGAAAGGAAGGGATGCTAGGACTGGTTTCTGGATCTCTAAAACCAAAACAGCTCTTCAACCTTAGAGAGTCTTAGCCATGTGCAGGACACAGCTTTCATCTCCTAAAAGAAGTGTATTTGCTTATAAGCAGAAAAATGGTTATTTGTATTTCAGCTCTGGATTTTCATTCTGCTGTTCCTCATTTAGGAGTCCACAGTCTGTGTGTGTTGGGATGAGTTCTCAATCTTTGTACTTTAAACGCTTCTTTCAAACCATTTTAGTAATGTGTGTTGTGAAGGGCTTTCTTACCCTTTACCATTTGATAAGAACTCATAGGAAGAGTTTCATTTTAACCATAATGTGATTTGTTTACATTCTGAAACTTTTGATTTTACATTATATGTATATTCATCCACACTGTGTAACTAGTACTACTTTTGTTATTTACCTTGTAGCAGTCAAAGTTTCTGATTTGATTTTGAGGGTATAGGAAAGAATACAAGAAAGAAGTTGTATCTTTTGATTATAACAGCTAATTTATTGGAAAAAGTGTGTTTTGGGGCAAATAGATGTCAAGTTAAAGGAGTGTTTTGATAAATGTACATTAGAGAAGTTGCGTATCTGTCGTGGAGGAACTGCTCCAGTTTAACAATAACAATTGTGTGCAATCTACAAGTGCACTTCACTGAACACTTGTGAGACAATTTAAACTGTCAGTGCTCTGGAAGGCAATCCTATCTTCTTCCTCTCACAGGCTCTTTAGTACTACTGCCCCTTGTTGTGTCCTCATTTGTACAATGTTGGCTGATCAGCGAACTGATCCTGCTGAAAATACTCCCGCCTGTTAAAGCTCACAGTGCTGAGCTGCTGTCTGTGGGATTGAGGCAAGCAAAGCTTCTGTGTCAACGAGGTTCATCTGTTTTGTACTTCTCCCTGTCCTGACTGGATACTTCCATCTCTCCTTTTGCACTGACATTGTTCTTTCTTGCAATTACAGAGTCAGTTGGATCAGCTGTAACAGCTCTTAAGTAATATATGCAATGAGAAGGGAAGCAGGAGAATGTCAGCACAAGCTGTGTGGGTGGGAATGTACCCTCTTGGCAACACTGCGGTCTTAATTCATTTAAAACCAGTTATGATATCAAGTTCTAGCAGAGTAATTCCACAAGCATTTACAGCAGCATAAACTTGCACCACAATTGAAAGGTGTTGTTTTCATCCCTGGCCATTAATTCTTTGTGCAATATGAACTTTTATATGGCTTTGCAGTGAGCTGGACAGGGGCCATGGTAAAATCTAGATTAAAAGCAGCTCAACATTTTATTTTTAATAGCAGTGCAAACTTGACATACACTTTGGTAACACTGTAAGCTCACAAAAGTTGTCACTGCTTTAGACCCTGCCTGTGTCTGCTGCCTATTTGTACCTCCACCTTTGTGCCAATACACAGTCATCCCACTGGGTTGATGAGGCACTTCAGTTGCATTAGGTTCAAACATGAAAAGCTTCAACACAAGGAGGTTTTTATTTCCCCTCATAAAGTTACATTACTTTCCAATTCCATGCTTGTATTTACTGTAATGACCTGTTTGATAGTATAATGAAAAAGCAGAATATACAGAAAAAATATTAATGCTTAAGACTGTAATTTCATCAAAAAGCTTTTATTTCGTATTATGTTTTCCAGCTATAACCTAGATGGCTTAATCACAGTGCTCTTATTTTAAAATACTTCAAAGTCAGCACTTTATTTTTGTGAATGTGGTGAGAAGTTGGTATCGTTCATAGTGGTAGTGTGAGGATGGAAAGATCTGTTTCTTACCATAAGCATGAAGAAATTATGCTGCTTCATTTATGAAAATCTGTTACACATTTGAATCTCCAGTAAATCTTCTCTTATAATCCAGTCATATGACTTAAAATAGTTAATAAGTAAATTACTGGTTAGACTCTGTTACGTGTTTTGATCGATTCTTGTCTTAAATCACTTCATTTGATTCATGATATTTTACACAGAAAAAGACTTTGGGAGGTTTTAAGTTTCATGTCTAGAGAAGGTAAATGTAAATTGATTTTAAAACATTATGGCAGTGCTTTTTCAAAACTCCTCTACTAATTACTTTTTTGATGAACTAATGAGTAAAATATTCTAACTGGAGATGATTACAGGGATAGTTGTCATATTCTGTAAATTCTTGCATAGGAATTAAACTATTTTAAACTTTGCAAACTGTTTACAGGTTTCATACATGTTAAAATCCTGCAGTGGTCTGAGTATATGGGATTCTTCATCTGTCATTTCTCTGAATGAGGAGGGCATTTTTCAGTTCTGAGATTTTCTTACTGCAAATGCAGGAATTGGGAACAAATTATTAGACAGTAGTTAATAAGCATAGTCTCCAAACATGATTTTAGTCTGTCAACTTGCTGTGTAGGGAATTATTTAAAGTCAGCATTTCCTACATGCAGCTGAGTATGCTTCTAGAGCCAACCAATTGAAAATATGAAAGAGATGAGTTAGAAAACATCTTACCATACGCCTTTCTCAACGCTAAGTCTCCAGAACAGTTTCCAAAGAAATGGACACATATGTACATATTCTTTCTTTTAACTTGGTTTCTTCAATATAATTTAAGAAAAATCCTGTACTCTGTGTAGGCTTCAGCCTTTGTCTTAGTCTTCTCCCTGTTAGTGGACTGGGAATGATCTAGGATGCAACCTGAAGTGAGTTCAGTGAAGAGCCATCAAGGCAGAGTTCTGGAGCTCATGTTCAAGGAGGAGAGGCTGAGGGGAAGTGTATTTCAGCCTGAAAAAGAGAAAGCTACCAGCATACCTCACAGTAATAGGTCCTAACAGACCTAGTGACCCAGTAGCTGTAAGAAGGCTGTCAGGTAGAAAAAGCCAGTCTGTTCTCTCTCGTGATGGGAGGACAAGAGATGTGTGTTGAAATAAGGTGTTCATGATGGTGAAAAGGTTTTGCACAATGAGGATAGTCCAGCAGTGCATCAGGTTTCCCAGAGCTGTGCAGTCTTCTTGGAGATTTTCAAGACTCAAATGGAAAAAAGCCCCGAGCAACTTGTTTTGAGATAAACATGCTTGGTCTTAGAAAGAGATTGAATTGGAGACTTCTTGGGGTAGTTTTCAACTGGAATTTTCCCATGATTTTACTTCTTTCATGTTATGGTTGTTTGTGGTCACTACGTGGCTTTGATGCTGCTAAGATCAGACAAATTAGTGATGACTAATTTACTTTCTATTTGGAAAAGGAAAAAAGCATTTGAAGATTTTTTTCTTTAATAAAGTTGCTGCTTTTCTGAAGATGTGGAGGGGGTAATGAATACAACTCCCTTCTGACCCTCAGAAAAACTATATAACACTATACTGCTGCAGTTACAATCGCGAACTACATCAAAGACCTAAGGTTGGCTTTCTGAATACAGTTGAGTAAGCCTGCATCAGTGCTTGGGTAGCAGCAAAACATGCTTATTAGATGAGATCAGCTGCAGCTAATTCTTCTAATGTGGTCTGCTGCAAGTACGCAGGGAGTGCTGCTGCCAAATATGCAATGAATGCTTCAAGGAATTGGAGCAGCTGGCCATGTCTGTAGCTATCAGCTTTTGGATACTGTCCCTTGTCTCACAGTCTCCTCCTGTCACTGCTAAAACTTAAATAACACTGGAAGCTTTAAGTGGGTGAAGGAGACAGGAGATGTAGCACAGTGGCATGTGTGCTAGGAAAAGGAGCAGTGAAACAGAAAAGTAAGTGAATGTGACTCCCTAAAGCAGGGACCTAGGTGATCACTTACACAGTATGATTTTTTCTATGGCTGTGTTCCCAGACTTTGCAGGCAGAGAGTGCTGGAGTCTGTACCATGAAAATGAAATTTTTCCTTCTTTTCATAACTGATACTTCGAGTAATATATATGCTTAGTCTATGTTTAACTGAAATTACCTGGTAAGACTTTAAAGGGGTCAGAGGGTTTTGGGTATTTTGTGAAGTTTTCTTAACCATTTTTAAACAACAATTATTGTGAAGTCAAAAAAAAAAAAAAAGAGGCAAACAATACTATTGGTACATTGATAAAATTTCTAGACAATATCAGAGAAAAACTGCTGTGAAAGACTGACTGGTTCCTCCTAGCAATAGTTGATTCTTTTATGTACTTGACATCCATATAAGCAGTTTGGCATAGCTTTTCATTTTCATAGCATAGTTACATAATTTTTGCTGGAAAATTTACTGCGCTCTGATAACTTCCTTTCTTAGATAAAATACGTGTCAGATAAGATGAAATTATAAATTCCTATATGGGTTTACAATGTGCTGAAGGCTGAATTATGGAATCTTGTGTTTAATAGTTGCTCTCTGATTCTGTAGATACATTACAAATATAATGTTTCTTGTAGTTGTAAATTTTGGTCTCTTATGCATGTAAGTTGAGGGGATGTCTGCAAATAAAGGAATTGCTCCTGAAAGCAATTTAATTCTAGTCAGACTTTCTGTGGAATTTCTGTTGGGCCTCTTGCATGAAAAAAAACAGGATTCTGATGTGATAATAAAAGCTGCCTCAATTATAATAGGATGGTAAACATATAATTTAGCTTTTCATACATTTGTGATGGTCTCTTTTAATGTAAGATTTTTCTTTTTTAAAAAATTACTCTTCACCCATCTTTCTGTAAGGGGTGATGTCAAGATCTTGATAGCAAGAGTAAATACTCATTTGTTTTCAGTTTCATAGTAGAAGTCTGTCATTAGCTTGACTAGGATCCAGACTAGCTTTGTTTAGTGGGGTTTGTTGTTTGTTGGTTGGATTTTTCATGAAATGACAGACTTTTTTAAAAAGTATATACTGTATAAGTACAAAAATTCTGCAGAATGTGATAAAGTTAGAACAAAATACATCGTAGTAATATCTACGCAATGAAAACTCTTGAAGCAAGCATGGCATACTGCTAACTTCTGGTGTAACAACCAGTTGAGGAAGAATACATATTTAAAGTTATGCTTGATCCCTATTTCATTGGTCATAAGCATACTAATGAGAATGTTTTGTGTGGCTGGTAAGCAATACATAGTATTCTGCAAAAAATACCTGAAAAAACTGACAAAAATCCAGATCAAAGGGTACAGTGTTTTCTTGCCCATCTTATGTGTTAAGACATCCATTGGTTTTGCTATTATCACATGAGCATTTTTAATGTTTTTTGTCTTTCTCTACATCTCCTTATAATATGAAAGAACTACGTCTGCATAAGTTGTTTGGACTTACTAGATATTAGGTTTTCTAAGTTTAGCAGATCTTTCATTATTTCAATAAGTGTTCAAGTAAGATTTCCTACTGATGATGTTTTAATCTGACATTAGTGTTTTTTATTGGATATCTTCTTAGCTAAAACTATTTAGGCAAAGGTGCGTGCATACATTGACTGACGTATTCAAAATTTGATAAACCTTTTTTAGTTTTTCACAGTTCTTACTTCCCTCAGCAGGTCTACTGGTCTCTCTCTTTCTGCACTCTTATCTGCTGTTTGTGCTCATTTTTCCTCTGACTTTATTTACTTCTCTCCAGATGGTGTCTTTTTTTGTACTGGTGTATTTCCCTTGCAGTGATGTTCATCAGGTGGGTGGGAGGAGGGAGGGGGAGGGCAGTTCCACATGGCAAGAAAACTTTTAGAGAATGTAAAGCTTATACCCAGACCTTATTAGAATACCCTATATAATAATTTTTACTGTAAAAAAATCTCAAAGGAATGAGCTTATTATAATTTTAAATTACAGTTTTGTAAGGCAGGACTGGGAAATATTTTTCGTATTTCATGTACAGGAAGTATATGTGTATAAGCTGATTTTTTTATATTTTTATACAGTTTTATACTAGCTGTCTCATGCCCTTCTAATTTGGGTGACCTTCATTTAATTCATCAGGTTTTATATTAATAGTTAAAGATCAGAGGAACCATTACTACAACTTGATTTTATCTTCTGTGTAACGCAGTCTGTCAAACTGAGAAGTGATTTCTGTATATAATGTGTAACTTCTGGTTGATACGTTGGGTTTTTTCAGAAAGCAATGCAACCCAAAGGTAATGGTGGTGTCAGAGTCTGTTTTATCTCTGAATTATACAAATGCTTAACTTAACCAGTGCAGTGCTACAAGAAATTTGCAGTCCATCCCTATATGAAATTATCACAAATTAGTCAAGTTTCACTGCAAATATTTTAGAATGAGACAGCTACTTACAAAAATAAGTAGCTTTAAAAATCCACAAAAGTAAAGTTTCAGCATGCTTCTGCCTTCTATTTAAAAGCTGTTTAAGTCATGATTATTTTATGAGCTTCTAGTATGCCACTGGGCATATTCAAGATGTATTACAATATTGTTATTCAGGACAACAGTCAAGTTTTAATATTTTATTTGATAGCTTCTGAAGGCTTTTGGTCATCCAATTCTTCATCTAGTATGAAGAATTCAGACAGTGCACTAAAATTGTGTAACATCCATCAGTTTAATTTTAAAAAGTAAAATAAGTTCCAATGTATCAATAGGCAGTCAATGAGTTATGCATTTAAGATTGCAGGTGATTTCACAAACCCTTCTGTCTGCTGTTATCTGACAAAGGAATCTGTATAACAGAAAGGTTAACTGAGTTCCAGCCGCTGACAATACTGTGCCTTCAATAGTATACAATGTTCAGACTTTTGGGTGTAAATTTTATTGAAGAAATTAATGGGTTTTTACACATTTGTTTTTGTTTGGATTGTCATTTTTCCTTTTCCCTGACACCAGAGAGGATTGAAATATTTTTCAGCTTAAGTGAGAAAACAAATGACCCTTTACTAGAAATAGAACAATTCTGCCTCTATTGTACAGTGTTCCATTAGACAGTGATAACAAAGTGTATATTGGGTGAAAATATTAAAATGTATTTGCAGAGGCAATTACAAATTGCCATTAACAAATCAGTTAACTCTAGATTTTTTCCCCCCGTTTGATATTCATTTAATTGTTCTTTATCAGGTCATTGTTTGGTAGGATTTAGGTGATTATTCTCCTTATTTTATCCTATTTATTCTTTTGCTTCTGGAAAGTGGAACACTTTGAGCTCTTGTTCTTTTATAACATTAAATATTCTTCAGTTTTATTAGTTTTAAGTTAATCTCTTTTAAGATTGATAAAAAATAAACTTGCCTAAGGGTGTTTGGCACAAATGTTTAGCTAACGACAAGGCTATGCATTTCTGAGCAAAATGTTTGTTCTGATTGCCAAAACAGTTCCTCTGAGAGCTCTTTTAGCTGAGATATGCATATGACCTTTTCTGCTTGAAGTCACAGTTTAGAGTTCATATTTAGGCTGAATGCAAATCAGCTGAATCCTAACTGAATGTTCTTCCCGGTGGGCTGGAGGTAGACTCCCTTGTGTTAGAACTTCTTTTGAACTGAGTTCTGTGTTCTTAACACAGAAATTAACAAAATCATCACCTCTTGAGCTTGTATTCTAACTCCTAAATAAATATGCAAAAGAACGCAATATTATTTAGGGGGACCTTCCTGAAAGCAGGTTTTAGTCTTCAGAAAATAATTCCATGGTCTGCATTTTCAGTAGTCTGATATATCACTTTTATAGTCTTGATTCAAGTGTCCTGAACTCCAAAGAGGAATTCACATACATCCCTGTTTTCAGTGTTCTGTAGGTATTCAGCATGTCTTCCAGCGCTTAAACTTGCTGAAGTGTCTCATTCTCTTCACCAGCATTGGAGGAGCCTGGGTTCAAAGCCTAATTTAGGCTCTTTGAATTTACCTTGATGTTGGGCGCTGGTGTTTGAACCAGTCTTGCGTTTGTACCATGGATAGCTCAGTGGGCCAAAAGCTTTTCATTAGGCATCTAGAAAATGCTATAATGTAAATATTGGTTATTACCTAGTGGGAGTTTAAAAAAAATTCCACTTAGTGTGATATGCTCATTATATGAGGGGATTCTGCAATCCTTTGTAGTATCTAGCACTGTTCCCTTTGGCCTATATTTTTAGGTTTCTTTATACTTTCTTTTTCCAGTCTATTTCCCTGTTTTCTTGATCCCTGTCTAATTGACAGCTTTAGATGTATATTAATTTTACTTCAGGGTCCCATAGACCCACTCTAAGAGACAGAGTAGTTCACAAGCTATCCATTAAAGAGCTATTACTGTGTCTTGTTTTCTTGCAAGTTATAAGCTCTCTGATCAAAATTATCATTTTGGATCATATTTTTCCAAAGAAAGGAAATAAGGTGTGTTTTCAAGGGAGATCTTCATAAATATTGTCATGGTTCTTGTGTTTTCAAAAGGACTCCCTAGAGCCATGTAAAATTTGCAGCCTAACCACAGAAGATTATGTTATTATATGAAAAAAACCACAGAGTGAAAATAAGCTACTGCACTAGGTGCCAATTATTCAAACTAACAAAGCCTGATATCCTGCAGGGTTTTTTTTTGTTTGTTTATNGGGGACCTTCCTGAAAGCAGGTTTTAGTCTTCAGAAAATAATTCCATGGTCTGCATTTTCAGTAGTCTGATATATCACTTTTATAGTCTTGATTCAAGTGTCCTGAACTCCAAAGAGGAATTCACATACATCCCTGTTTTCAGTGTTCTGTAGGTATTCAGCATGTCTTCCAGCGCTTAAACTTGCTGAAGTGTCTCATTCTCTTCACCAGCATTGGAGGAGCCTGGGTTCAAAGCCTAATTTAGGCTCTTTGAATTTACCTTGATGTTGGGCGCTGGTGTTTGAACCAGTCTTGCGTTTGTACCATGGATAGCTCAGTGGGCCAAAAGCTTTTCATTAGGCATCTAGAAAATGCTATAATGTAAATATTGGTTATTACCTAGTGGGAGTTTAAAAAAAATTCCACTTAGTGTGATATGCTCATTATATGAGGGGATTCTGCAATCCTTTGTAGTATCTAGCACTGTTCCCTTTGGCCTATATTTTTAGGTTTCTTTATACTTTCTTTTTCCAGTCTATTTCCCTGTTTTCTTGATCCCTGTCTAATTGACAGCTTTAGATGTATATTAATTTTACTTCAGGGTCCCATAGACCCACTCTAAGAGACAGAGTAGTTCACAAGCTATCCATTAAAGAGCTATTACTGTGTCTTGTTTTCTTGCAAGTTATAAGCTCTCTGATCAAAATTATCATTTTGGATCATATTTTTCCAAAGAAAGGAAATAAGGTGTGTTTTCAAGGGAGATCTTCATAAATATTGTCATGGTTCTTGTGTTTTCAAAAGGACTCCCTAGAGCCATGTAAAATTTGCAGCCTAACCACAGAAGATTATGTTATTATATGAAAAAAACCACAGAGTGAAAATAAGCTACTGCACTAGGTGCCAATTATTCAAACTAACAAAGCCTGATATCCTGCAGGGTTTTTTTTTGTTTGTTTATTTTTTTTTTCTGGTTGATTAGTATAAAAATTAAACTTCTTTTGCTTTTTAATGAAATATTTGGTGTCTAGTAACATGACAAACAAGCCTCTTGTTTGGAGCACCTTTCTGTTCTCCATTATTTCCAAAAAATACAAGGGTAGCTGCTTATGCTTGAAACTGCCTTTTCCTCAAATTCTGTTGAAAATGACCAATAAATGCACATCTTTAGGAATGAAGGCCGTCAAGTGTACGCACAGCATGGATGTATAAGCCTTGTTTCCTTATGAAGGTGTTTTAGAAAGGGTACCCATATGCATTTACCACAGAAAAAAAAGGGATAACAAAGGAACTAAATAAAATGGAGCTGTGGCAATATCACAAATGAATCAGGCAATGAAGAAAAAGATTGAGTTCCTTTCCATCAGAAGCCATTGCTTGAAGATGAAGGCTTAATAACTGAGTTGCATAATTTCAGTGTGAAAATGAACAGTCTGTCTCAGAGCCAAAACTTCAGTGCTGGAACTGCAAGAAGATTAGCAACTTCGGTGGTTTTCCCGTGAAGTGACTGGTACCAACAAAGTTGATGACAGAGGGCATCAGCAGCACGGTAGAGAACTTCTTGTAGAATCAGAATATCTGAAGCAGATCGTTTTGAACTTCATTAAAAAAGTAGAAGTTATTTTCATACAGTGAGAAAGGAGAAACCTCTGACTTCCTCACTGGCTCCCATGTTTAGCCTGTAGGTTTTATTTCATATGACTAAAGGTTCAGGAGTCTGTCACTAAGTATCGCAGTTAACCAGGAAGTATACTGTGTTTATTAGCTTCTATTGTTGAACCTCTTGATTTTAATGTTCTGGAAACATGAATTTAGTGAAAAGGGTATGACATTTAAGAAACATTTCTCAAAGTTTACTAAATGTTTTCTGATACACAGTTTAAACACAGGAAAGTAGTAATCATGGTAACTCTTCTAATTTGCAAAGATTCCAGCTGCAAAGTTACCAGTAAGTCTAAGCATTGTAATGTATATCGAAGATTTTATTATATTAAAAAAAAATTTGTGTAGTATTAATGAAAAAGGACCTTGAGACATTAAGTTCTTATAAATAAAATAGAATTAAGTAGTAGATGAAAGGCAGATGGAGGGAACAATTGCTTTGTATAAGCCAAAAATCTGTGTTCACATGTGAGAAAAAGACCAAAATCATTTTATCAATGCTCATTACTATAAAATATGGTTTTGTAATTTATGTTTATTATGAGTAAACATGTGAGATTAGCATGGGTTTGCTACTCGTGTAAGTGAAGGACAATTAATAACATGGAAATACCACTTAATTTCCCAGATCTTATTTACCATTTGTATTTTGGGAAGGGTAATAAAAGGAATTCTTCCAAAGATAGCCATTTTATGGAAATCATTAGCTAACTTTGTTTTAGAAATAAAATGGCATGAATTACAGAGGTAACATGCAATCACAGGATAATAAATTCTTAACATATTGATAAAGATATATTTAACATTTTTTAAAAAAACCTATTTATTTAGTGATCTGTGAGTTCAGTTAATTAACTGGTACTTTAGTACTGGATACTTTATTTTCTCAGAGTATATAATTATTTTTGTTTAGTGTTCTAAATAGATTTGGAACTGTTCTGGTTTGGACAGGTGTCTACTAAGGAAGGCAGGAGTCTCCCTCCCACCCCAGAATGGAAAAATGTAACCCCCTTCCTCCCGAACTATTATAATNCAAGCACGGCACCCCACTTCTTTTCCCAGTTCTAAATCTCGTGATGTCTCCGCTCCCCCACCTGAGAAGACACCGCCAAGACAAAAGGGACAACTGGGCCCCTCCCTTGTGGCTGGCTAGGTCTTTTTGTTTCTCTCAAGTACCCAGTAATGTGCCTTAACATAGGGGAAAAGTCTTTGAGAGGAAAAGAAAAGAACATACACGCACACAAAAAGAAAACCTCCTAAAACCCCAACAGCAGCCTACATTAAAATGTTGCTTTTTAATTACTAGATATGGTTTCTGTAACTACTAAAAGTTAAAAAGAAACTTATAACTGAGAACTTTCACTGTAAAGAGTATTAGAGGATGGAACAAGTATCTGTTTGTGGGTTTGTTTGTTTGTTTGTTTGTTTGTTTGTGTTTTTTTTTGCTATAAGCCCTGTATTTATGCTGGGTTATTTTNCTCCGCTCCCCCACCTGAGAAGACACCGCCAAGACAAAAGGGACAACTGGGCCCCTCCCTTGTGGCTGGCTAGGTCTTTTTGTTTCTCTCAAGTACCCAGTAATGTGCCTTAACATAGGGGAAAAGTCTTTGAGAGGAAAAGAAAAGAACATACACGCACACAAAAAGAAAACCTCCTAAAACCCCAACAGCAGCCTACATTAAAATGTTGCTTTTTAATTACTAGATATGGTTTCTGTAACTACTAAAAGTTAAAAAGAAACTTATAACGAGAACTTTCACTGTAAAGAAGTATAGAGGATGGAACAAGTATCTGTTTGTGGGTTTTTTTGTTTGTTTGTTTGTTTTGTTTTGTTTTTTTTTGCTATAAGCCCTGTATTTATGCTGGGTTATTTTCTCAGAAAAGTATGATTTACTGTACGCATGCTGCAGTCAAAATTCAGCTATCAAAATATAACTTTTTAACCTGAAAAAAACCCCATGCTTTTGCTAAAGAGTAGGTGAAGTTTTTATATATTCAGAATTTGTATACAAAAACCTTAATGGAATGTAAAAAATACAAAAATCTTCCCATTTTCACTTCACAAGTGATGGGTTTTTTTAATATTTAAATAATCCCACTAAGCAGAACTTCTGTTTAGTTGTCTGAAGCTACAATATATATGCTTATCCTTTGAACTCCAAATTTTTAACATAAAAATCTTGAGAAGGAATTTTTTGAGTCTATCATGTCATCCTTAGCTGCAGCTTTTTGCATTACGGCTTGAAAGTGATCATGTAGATAATAACATCGATGTACAAGTGGAAAACAGGAAAACAAAGATGGTGGTAGTGTGTGTGTATGAGTGGCTGATGGCACTGTTTGTGGAGTGATGCTCAGTGAAGAAGCAGGAGGGCCTGAGTGACTTAGGGTTGGCCGTCTCTTCAGTCTTGCATTGAGAGCATACTGGTGTTCCTGATAACGTGTTCCTTTCTAGCACAGCCACAAGTAAGACATACATGTACCTCATCAAACCTCTCAGCAGTTTTTGGCCCTCAGTGTCTTTTGTCTTTTTTACACCGTGCTGCACCTTTCATTCATTCATTCCAGGCATTTTTTTTAAAAATGCATTGGGGTTTTTTGGCAAGTCCATCTATGTTTGCAGGAATTAAATAAAATAAAGAATCTGATAGCTTCTGTTGCCACTGAAGAAGTATGTTGTCTCAAGACCTCTCATAAAGTTTTGTGTTAAACAAAACAAGAGATAGAACCAGTCCTTATAGCATTACACAAATAAAAGCTTTCAGGGCTGGAAAGAAACCACCCATCAGAATTGTCTTGAAATCTGACTGATAGGAGTTGACCTATCCAGTTCAGGGTGACTGACTCATTTCTGCCAGTCTCCCAGGCAAGTCAGCAGCACATGGTGATCTTCAGTGTCAAACACTGCTGATAGGTTTAATGAAGTAAGCATGGATATCTTCCTCTGAGCTGTGCCAGAAAGGAAATTGTTTGCAAGCAAGACTAATGCACTCTGAAAGCTGTTACCAACTTTGAAAGCCTGACTGCCCTGATTTAGGTTCTTGGCAGAGAAGTCAAATTCTATAGGAGAGTATGTTGTTTGGTTGGGGTTTTTTAATTATTTATTTGATCATTTTTCCCAAAAATAAAAAGCCCGGCAAAACATTTGGACTAAGAAGATTTTTTTCAGCCTGGGAATTTACACTTCATTTTTCAGTTAGTTTAAAAACTGTGATTTACATTCAGATTACATTGGGATGCTCAGGACTTTGTCCAGCTGGGTTGTCTTCAAGGATGGAGATTCTGCATCATCTTTGGTTAAGCTGTTCCAATAACTACCTTCATTTTGAAAAAGCTTTCTCTACAGTCAAATCAGAATTCCCTTTATTGCAATTTGTGACCATCTCCTCTTTTTTTGTTGTGCATCACTGCAAAGAACTTGACTCATATCTACTGTGGTCTCATGCTTGCAACTGAAACCAGCAATGAGATTCCTCTTCAGGTTCCTCTTCTTAAGGCTGAAAAGTTTTTCTCACCCTCTCCTTATGTGTCATGTACTCCAGTCTTCTCTTCATACTGGTGGCCTTTCACCAGCCTTGTTTCATTATATCAATGTCTTTCTTAGTACTGAGTAGTCTGAATTACGACCTTATTCTCATATGCAGTCTCACAAACATCAAATAAAGGAGAATGTTGAATTCCCTCAACACTCATGATGACCCCAGAATGTAGTTACCTCATCTTTGCCACAAGGGTACACAAATGTTCCACTTGCTGTTCACAGAGATCCCCCTAAGATCTTTCCTTCAAAGCTGCATTCTAGCCAGTCAGTGCCTGGCCTGAACTGTTCCACTGCAGATCTTTGCATTTACTATTGCTGAACTTTATGAAATTCCTGTCAACTCATTTTGCCATCCTGTCAAGACGTTTCTGAATGCCGTCCTCAAAATTTGATGTAGACTGCTGAGTGGCATTGGATGGCACATATCACATTTATGAATGTCTCCATCTCAATAAGATCATGGGTCATGGATGAACTCATTTCTACCTCAACTCACTGCTCCTTGAGAGTGACAATCAAGTGACATAACTCTTTTACACTCCATAATTTAAAAATTTTATTCTCCACCATTTCTTGAAGGGATTAATTGCATATCTTATCCCAGTATAAATCTGATTTTTTAATCACTATTATTACTCTGTAATCAGTATATCTTATATCTGTCATTCTCTCTGATAGTCTGCAGACCTTTCTGAATTCAATATATAAAATTTGAGTTAAAAAATTATACAATTACATTTTCATGATGCAAGAAGGAGCAGCAATGTACTTCGTGTTAACAGGACCACATGATTTTACTATTCATTTCTATATTGTGCAGATTTTTGGTTATGTAATTCAAGTAAAATTTTAGCATCCTAATGGCCCGTATAAATATTTCAATGCAGTATTTTAAGTGCTTTCTGAGTTTTGTACCATTTGAATACTAGCTATTTTTCACTTACAACTCCAGGACTAAACTGGAAGAAGTTTGTTAATGGCTAGGTTTTCTATGTGGAGAAATATATACAGCTAGCTTCTACATAGCTATATTGTTGTAATTATTTTTGATGGTGATTAGAGCAAATGTGGGCTAAATATATAATTGTATTTGTAGGTTAGAGCAAAGCTAGATATATAAATTACCAACATCATTGGGAGATGCAGTTTTTAAACATTAGGTTAACCAGACCTACTTTATTAAACTCCCTGTAAGGAAAATAATGCTAGAAAGTTAATTCTTCTTAATGAAAGTAAGTTTTATATCTGTAACCTTTGAAGCTTCATGTAGTATTGTACATCTTGGCTTCTGTTTATTTTCTTTTGGAAGTCAGCCTTTTGGGTTTTGTCATCTTTTTGAACATGATTTCATTAGTATTTTATAAAATTTGTCAGAAACATAAGTAGAGAAAACATGTTGAAAAGGTTTGTAACCAGTATTTATTCTGTAACTAGCCTAAGTGAAGATTTATTTACTCTTTCTTTACTTTCTTCTGTCATAACTGTCTTTTTGTTATAGCCTTTTTCTAATTATCTCTTTTGATGAGGTCTAAAGGGTAATCTAAAGTATCCAGTCTTCTGCATAGCACTTAGCCACGGTGTAACCATTTCAGTGGTATAGTAGGATGGTGATGGTGTACAGTTGTAAAAATGAACCTTTCTATATTCTGCAGTGTAGTCGGCAGACAGTCTGCAGTGTGAGTAGAAATTTGGCTTGCTTTGGACCAAAAGGACCGCAGTTACAAGTGATCAGAGGTATAATAGAGCAACAAATTGCCGTGAATTTGAATTAAACAAAGCATCCTTAAGGCTACATGGCAGAAGTCGTGTTACTAATTTTTCGAGTTATTACCTCATAATGACTGGCATCCTGAAGATGGTTTTTCTGTTACAAAACTCTTACAGAGAGTTAGTTCTATGAAATACTGAACAACATTTTTCACAATGTGTGATTCAGACTGAGAACTTTGTCTGGTAATCAGCTCACATTGCACAACATAAATGTGTATGTGGGTGAATCAGGCAGAATTTAGAGGAAAATATTCTAATATTTTCATTTAATTTCAACTAATATTTAGGAAAAAAATCAAAAAATCAAGCAACTACCCAGCATGTGTTTAGTGTATCACATCTTACAGACCTCTGGAGTTGTGTGGTTGTCATAAATTATTCAGTAAAGGGAAAGGCCAATGGTGAATAATTTTCAGTTTTATCATTTCTTGAAAACACTACTTTTTATTAAAAAATGTATTGTTATGTTCACATTTCTAGTGGAATTTGAAACTTATCTCCCAGACAGTAAAACATTAATGATTAAAAACTATAGTTTCCAGTTTCTATGATAAAATACCATTGGATTTAACCAGATATATAGCTGGGGATCCATTGCACTGTTCTATATGTTAATTTAACAGAATTAGCACTGAAAATATTTAAGGAAAATCAAAGGTTTTCAAGCATTTTAGATTGACTGAAGTTAAGTATTTCACTTGTTCTTGAAATTCATCATACTTTATCAACATTTATCTAGGTAAGTGAAAAGAATTCCATTTGATGTAAAAATGAAAATTAGTTTTTCTGGTTTGTTCAGATTTTAGCTTTTATGTTAATAATTCCATACTGTCAATTATAATGATGGCTTGTGTGGTAGCTCAAAACTAAATAGACCCACCAACCTAACTCAGTAAACATTAATCATATATAAACAACTTTCTCTCACTGTTGTGGTTAAAGTAAAATGCAAATAAGGGCAAAAAAGCTTAATATTCTATGAAAAAATGTTAGGATGTCAGCTCCTCTGTTTTCTTCAAATGTTGTCAAGGAATGAGTTTTTTTCTGCAAATCATAAAAATGGTTTGTTTTTGTTGTTTTTTTTTTAAACCAGCATGTCAAATTAAAATGTCTCCTTTTCATTAGAATGTATAATTTAATTATACTCAATGTAGCCTATGAATAAGTAATGTATTTACTATAATGCTCTTATAGTAACATTTGCTTGATTACTGACTGTGCTTTTACAGAATTAAAGTGGCGGGTGTAGAGTAACATCAAAGTTTACTTTTGTTAGGCTTTTCCTAACAAGTATTTTATGAAAAAAGAAAGTAAGAAAGTACATAGAACCTCATATTTTCCTGTACTTTGTTAATTAATTAATGAATTAAGTTCATTATTTGACTAATTCGTTAATTAAGTTATTATTATTTTATGCAAAGATATTTATATTTCTCAAAATGTTTTTATCATTACTTTCTAAGATCACTTTATTTGTATTGAGCTGCAGATATCGTAGAATCATAAAGGCTGGAAAGGACCTCCAAGGTTAGAGTCCAGCCTTTGACCAATCTCCACCATGTCACCTCAATCATAGCACTAAGTGCCTCATCCAGTTCTTTCTTCAACACTACCAGAGATGGTGACTCCACCACCTCCCTGTGCAGCCATTCCAATGTCTGATCATCTCTTCAGTGAAGAAATTCTTTGTGATGTCCAAACTGATCCTCCCCTAGCACAGCTTAAGGCTATGTCCTCTCATCTTGTCGCTGGCTGGCCGGGAGAAGAGGCCAACCCCCACCTGGCTACAGCCTCCTTCCCGGTGGTTACAGAGAGTGATAAGTCCCTCCAAGCCTCCTCCAGACTGAACAGCTCCCTCAGTCTCTCCTCGTACTACTTAACTTACCCTCTACACCCTTCACCAGCTTTACTGCCCTTCTCTGGACTTGCTCCAGCACCTCAATGTCTTTCTTGAAGTGGGAGCCCAGAACTGAACAAAAGGGTTTAGGTGCAGCTTCACCAGTGCCAAGTACAGAGAACAGTGCCGTGTTCGATCACTTTCCTCATCCTGCTGGCCACACTATTGCTGATATAGACCAGGAAGCCATTGGACTTCTTGATCCCTTTGGCATGCGCTGGCTCATGGTCAGCCAGCTGTCGACCAGCACCTCCAGGTCCTTTTCTGCCAGGCAGTTTTCCAGCCACTTTGCCCCCAGCCTGTAGCACTGCATGGGGTTGTTGACACAAGGACAGGACGCAGCACTTCATAAGAACCACATACAGTTGGCCTCCGCCCGTTGATTCAGCTTGTCCAGATCCCTCTGCAGACCCGCAGACCTCCTGCATTCAGCAGACCGACACTCACACCCAAGTTTGTGTCATCTGCGAACTTACTGAGGGCGCACTCAGTCTCCTTATCCAGATCATCAGTAAGGATGTTTAACAGAACTGGCCCCATTACTGAGCTCTGGGGAACACCACTAGTGACCAGCTGCCAGCTGGATTTCACTCCATTGACCACGACTCTCAGGACCTGGCCATCCAGCCAGTTTTTAACACAGTGAAAAGTGCACTTGTCCAAGCCATGGGCTGCCAGTTTTTCCAGGATAATGCCATGGGAAACTGTNAGATAGCTCGGGGGAGGAGGCAAAGATAACACTGCCCCACCTGGTTTCAACAGCCCCTGAAGATGGTAATAGAATACATGCTTTTGGGCACATCTTACACTGCAACCTAGGACAAAAGGCATGACTACAGTCCAGGTAGACAACATCCATCTCATCTGCTATACAGGACACCTGGTCATAAAAGGAGATCAGGTAGGTCAGGCAGGACCTGCCTTTCCTAAGCCTGTGCTGGCTGGGCCTGATCCCTTGTTTGTTGTGGATGTGCCATATGAATGCACTCAAGATGTTCCGTAACCGTCCCTGGTACTGAGGTCAGGCTGACGGGCTTGTACTTTCCTGATGCTCCTTCCAATCCTTCCTGTAGATGGGCATCACACTGGCCAACCTGCAGTCATCTGGGGCTCCCTGAGTTAATGTGAGCTGATGATAAATGATGGAGAGTGGTTAGGTGAACTCTTCTGCTAGATTCCTCAGTAGTCGGAGGTGAATCCACCCAGCCCTATAGACTTGTATATATGTAGACTTCTAAGCCCATGGACATCTTCATTTTCCTTGTAGAAGCCAGATGAGCTAAGTACAAGCATAGGTGTCCATTTGAACCCAGATAATCAAAGATCTTGATATAAATTTTAAATTGTTTGGGATATTGAGGATTTGTCTGTAAGCATGGTATATGTCTGGTTTCAGCATGAGCAGGAATATAAAACTTTGTGCTGTTGTGAAATTAAGTTCAGTACAAAGAAGCTACTGTGGTTAGTACTGGGGAATCTGGATGAACACTTCTGTGCCAGAAATTGCAGAGCTATTGATAGTTTCATCTCAGTGTCAGCTCAGGGAAAGCTAGTACAGAGTGTTCTAATACATACTGTGATAACCCTTCTGTTCACAGTGGAGGATGTTCACAGCATAGATCTATCATATTTAACCTGTCTAGTTATGTTTAATATTATGTATGTATATATATCACTGAATTGTATATATATGTAGTTACACAGTTACTTGATACAGACATCTGTACAGATATAAATAAATTTGTGTTCTTGTATTTTCACAAAGAGATAGGTATATTCACAGTTAAGTTACTTTGATATATTTCTCAAATTCTGTTTCCATACCATTTGGATATGTCATAATTTAAACAAACAATCTAAGGCATTTTTATAAACATGAATGAGAAAATGTGTATGCAATATTAAAGCAAATTTATCATTATTTTTTACCATGCAGACATAACTAGTTATTTTATATGGATCTGCGGAGATCATTTGTAAGTATTTTTAAAGAGCTTAACCTTTTAGCATAGAATTAGTATTAAAAAATTTAGCCCAAAAATTGCTTTTCCCATTTAGCAATTTTTCAAAGTGAGAGTTCATAATGGCAGTATTTCTTGTGTTCACTCCCCTTGCAGTCTTCATAGCATAGCTTGGTAGCTAATAGGGGTGTTGCTAGCAACCCTAATACTTAGATGGCATAACTTTTACCATTTGAATAGATTCTTACAAGTTGTCACATCTACAGTCTTTGCAGCAGTTCTTTAAATTAGTGTAAGTAAACCCTATAGGCTATAGTGTGTGTTTTGTAACATGAAATTCTCATCAGCTTTGGCTGATAGATAAACTTGAATGTTAGGATTTCCTTTCTTACTTCCAGAATAACTGTGGCCAACTACTAAAATAATAACTGCATCAAAATTTGGAGTCAGACCAGACCCTTCAGCCAAAGTGAATGCTTGAGAGCCCTCTGAACTGCTGTATATTTGGAGGGGTGGGACTGGATCCGAAAGAAACCCAAGCTGTCCCGTTTTCAGAACTTGGCTTTATCCTACCCCTGACCAAACAGCAGAATGTCTGCAAAAGACATAATGCTTGGTTCTCATTCCTGGTAAATGTTGCCCCATGTCCAGGCATTTATTTCTGGCATGCAGTTTCCCTTCTTTTCTTCCTCCTTCTCTGCCTGTGACACAAGCACCACATGGACATGAAAGTATCTTAATATTCGAACAAAGATAATGAGAAGTAGAGGAGAAAAAGAGACTGGAGGGAGTTGTTCCATTTGCCAAGGGTGGAACTATTTGTTTGCTTGTTCCTTTAAAAGATCACAAATACGATAAAGCATACCAAAATTAGGACATTTCAGATTCTCCATTGCCTATGGTATCTTAATTACTGCTTCTTTGTGTGTTCATAGTGTGCTATAATTTTTAATAATGTTACAGTAACTTTTATTATTTAGTCCCCAGGATAAATTTGGAAGACTCAGAAACAAAATTGCATGCACAATATTAAATCTGCTGGGTTTAGATTACTGCTTCATTTTGCAACATTAAAATCTTTTGCTCAATCACTGTATGTGAATGAGTGTGATGAAATCTAATCAGCAAATATCTGGGAAAATAATATTTTAGAAATCTATATTATGTTAGATGCATTTTGTTTTGTTAAATTATTGTGCAGGAGTGCTAAAATTTATTTGATCAGAAAATACTGTTCATAACCAATGTTTAATATAGTGTATCTTTACCATTGTTGTGTCCATATGCCACGAAGACAAGAATATATAGCTGTAAAATTCTAATATGGTATGTGCTATAAACAAAAGAAAATTTAGATAATATAATAGAATTCCTTTTATATAAAACCAATGTAACTCAAACTCATTATGGTGATGACTACCCTTATATTTGCATCCTTTACTGTGTGCAAATTAGACTTATAATTATCACATGATAATAGTTATCAAATTTGCACGTTCATTCCATCAAAGATGGCAGATTTCTTCATAGCATAGAGATTTTTTTCATTTTGTCTAATTCTCATTGTGGTTCATGCTATTTTTGCTATAAATTCTCCTGGCTGATCCTGTTCACATATCATGTTCTGGTTCTGTTTAGTAGGTCTAAAGCAAACTGAGAAGTAAGAGAAAAGCTTCTATGAGTTACCTGTCCTTTCTTATGACTCAAGCCCTTCTGACTGTTTTTAATGTTGTAGCATTTTCTTTCTGGCTCCTCAGTTTGCTGGATGTTTGGCCTTCATCTTACTCTGTCTGCAAAAGGGACTCCTTTAGCACGTATTTCAAGATTATGAATGCTACGTTGCTTGCGCATTCTTAAATTCTTCCAAGTTACTTTTTTGTTGTTCCATCCTTCTTTCCACAAAAATGTTTTGTGTTTCTAAACCTAGTTTCTAAAGGAGGAGAGGTAAAACTGAAGAAATTATGAGCAAGGCAAGTTCATAAGAAATGTTAAAGGAGCTGAAATTATTGTGGTGTAGGGTACTATGGAAAAGAATACAAAACAGTAGGAAACTCCAGTTAGGAATTCTCCCTATTATTGAACTATTTGTCTTGCTATATTGCCACTATAGAAGTGTTTAAACTTGCCCTTAAAGGACTCTGCAACATGCCAAAGGGCTAAGTAATCAGGAAAACTAGGGCGCTGATGCTTTTTCTGTGGTTAGAATACAGAGTTGTAAGATTTCTCACCAAATTTGTTAAGGCTAAAGTATATTTAATTGCTTCAAATGCATTCATTTTTTAAAGCTGTACGAATAAATAAAGCACATAGGATGCATTTATGCTTTACTCTTTATTGTACTCTTCTTACAGCGATCAAAAAGCAATAAGTAATTACTGTTACAATCAACACGGTTTTTTTCTTCTGCTGCTTCTTGGTAAATGGAAAACTATTTGATGTGTATTTATATTACAGCTTGAATGAGAAAAAGCAGTTGTTGAAATCT
>VYZQ01058346.1:0-11178 GCA_013400655.1 Mystacornis crossleyi | reverse complement strand
GTGGGCAAGGATCACTCCCCATGACCTTGCAGGTCATGCTGCACAGGCTGTGAGGCCATCTGATGGCTCCTACCTGTTGTCCAGGGGACCACCAGGCCCCTTTCTGCCCAGGTGCTTGCCAGCAAAATGCTGCCTATCATTTTCATGGCCTTGCTTTCTAAATTTAAAAGCCAAGTTAACCAATACAGGGCTTGAAGGAAGCAAACAAAAAATGTGTCCAAACAAAAATTGCAAAATGCACAGGGACACCTCACTGCACAAGATAGAGGCTGAAATTGAAATATCATCAAGGATCCCTTGTTCCAAGCACAGAAGGGATAAAACAAAGGGAATAGACAGAGGGGTGCCTCCACAGATGATGCTGTAACTCCACCATGCAAGGACTGCCACCTGCTGCTGCTGGATCAGCACATGCTCACGCCTACTTTTAGTGCACCCTGCCCTGAGCAAGGTGACTTCCTGCCCTACATGACTAACTGGGCTTCACTGATATTTCCTTGGTAGCAAAACCACAGGCAGCAAAAAAGGGAAACAACCCAAACTAAATGATAATTGAATTACTGAGTGATGGTACAACATGAACTGTGCATGAAGCCAACTTACATGAAGCCAAAAAAGCATCCTGCATTCCTGCAATCCTCTACTTTCAAAATTGTAAGAGCAGATATTCAGAAGTCCCTGAAACCTGGAAAATCATTCCTAATAGGAAAAAACGTGCATTATTGAGCGATATTCTTATAAAACATCATATAGTCTTTATGACGGTTCAAATATTGATAACAAGCGGCAAGGAATGAACTGTAAAAATTTTTTAAGGGCATGCATTTAGTGATGTCAGAGAATGAAATGTTACATTCTCAGTTTGTACTGAAAGCAATTAGGGTTGTTTTTACATAATTACGTTAGAGCTGTGTCATTCTCAGATTATGAGTTCTGTATAAGGTCTCAAAACCTCCGGGCCTAAATCTTACTATGCTAAGTAAAAACAACTGTCTTAGCTAGAGGTGGTCAGATGATTACAGGAAAACTATGGCTGTCCATACTGCAGAAGTGCAAGTGTTGTTTCAAAAACAGAATATAAACTGAGGATGTCAACAAGTGTAGTAATGCGGGGATGTTATAAATAAGGACTTTGCTATTGTTTCCCTTCTGGGATTTGTTACATCTTATACCTAGGTAATTTGGGGATTCAGCCTATGAAGCTGGATAGGCCTGGAAATTAGCAGAAAATTACAGGAAAGAGGGTGCAAAGGGATGATCTAGTTATTAGAAAATATATATGTATCTATAGATCCATAATATACCATGAACTAAAATGGATTTGCAATGCAATTGGTTGGTGCCCCTCAGGACATGCAGAGGAGCTAGTTAGAGGTGGATTTGCATCTTAAGCTGGGCAAGATGTTCTGGTTGATCCCAGTATTTTCAAGCAATACCTGTGCCCTCTCGTGGCCAAGTCAACTGTCATTCCTGCAGTTCTGGGAACTAAAACTGTCCTTCTGGGTTTAAGGAAAGCTCTGCTGGGGTAGCAAAGCACAGAGTGGCAAGGGACCCAGTGCTGGAGTTGAGCCTGGGGCTGGCTGGAGGATCTGGTACAGCTGAGATCAGCCAGAATTTGTCACGAACATCCAGTCTTCACAGGCTAAATGAAAGTACACTGTGGTATAGCTTCACTTCTTTCCTTCTTTTATTACTGCTTCTTGTTATTGCGTATTTTTATCAAGACTTCAACTACTTTATGGCATTTCACTACTCAAAAGCTGTGTTTCAATGCACATCCAGCACAAACACAGCAACACAGCTCTGGTCAGCCTTGGAAAAAGTGTTTGTACCAGCCCCTGTTATGTTCAGGGGAACAAACCCAATACCCTTGAGTATGGTGACGATCTTTCAAGCAAATGTGTTCATATAGGAACTGCAGAACACCTGAGGGGGTGTTTGTAAATTTGCTGCAAATTCAGTAACAAAAAACAGAAAGGAGGGGAAAAGGTCCAGCAAGGTACTGCTGCATACCCAGGTAGCTGCTAAGGGTCTGGAACAATAAATATCACCCACCACAAGCAGCCTGATGGAAGTATTTTGGGGACCCACCAGAAAACAGCTGAAGATCTCCTTTTTCTCCAGATTTACACAACTAAATGAAAGTAGAAGAGGTGAGATTTGACAATAACAGCATTCAGTAGGTGACTAATCAGTCTGCTAGGCACAGAAACACACAGTGGTACCCAAGAGGGATGAATCCACCAGCAAATTCCCCTGTAGTATTTGGGGGAATTAGTTTTTAGTATTTTACCAACAGCTTTAGAGCTCCTCCTCCTGAACCCAGAGAGGACGGCAGACCAAGCACGTGTGAATGTTTGAGTTAAGATGAGAGCAAATATTGTAAATGTAGTATATTAGACCAATAAAATACTGCAGCTGAAGGCAGAGGACATTTAAGGCACCTGTCTCTTAACTGCATATTCTGTATAAAACACAACTTCACCTTTCCAGAATGAACCCTGCAATATCCAATTCACTTACAGTGGGTTTAGAAGTAAGTTTTTCCCTGAAACAAAAGAAAGAAGTATAAACGCCCTCTTGTATAGCTGTTAATGAAATGCTGGATAGACACTCTGTGGGATAAGATGCATTAAAAGCAAGCCACAGCAAGAAGTCAGAGAACGAGATTAGCAACCTTCTACCAAAAAATAAACAGATTGTGGGAAGAAATGATATGGCAGTTTTGATAGCCACTGATTCCCAGATCACTGTACACAAAGCAGCAACAGATGTGATGGCATCTCACTGAAGCTGTCCAGAAAAAATATCTACAGACTCTGTTATCTGCAACAGAGAATATCAATGATGTACCTAAGTAATGGTCACGAACAGAAAATCAGATAGCCAGACATGCAACATCATCACGTTTCAATTCAGCCTCCCTAAATACAATAAGCAGTAGCCCAAGATGAATGGAAAATGGTCAGTAATGCTGTTACACTTAGTAGGAAATCTGTAGGATCAGGTTTGTCAAGCAGGACCTGCCTCTCGTGAGCATGTGCTGGCTGGGCCTGGCGCCCTGGTTGGTCACGCTCAGTATGATCTGTTCCATAGCCTGCCTTGGTATCAAGGTCAGGCTCGTGGGCCTGTGGCTCTCCAGATCCTCCTTTCAGCCTTCTTGTAGATGGGTGTCACACTGGCTAACCCTCAGTCCTCTGGGACTTCCCCAGTTCACCAGGGCTTCCAGTAAATGATGGAGAGCAGCTCAGTGAGTTCATCCACCAGCTCCCTCAGTCCCCTTGAGTGGATCCCACCCAGCCCCACAGACTTGTGCACATTTAAGTGGAGCAGCAGGTCACTGTTTCCTCCTGGATTACAGGGGGGTTATCCTGTCCCTATCTTCCAGCTCAGGGGGTTTGAGACCCTGATAATAACTGGTCTTTCAGTTAAAGACTGAAGCAAAGAAGTCATCAGGTACCTCAGCCTTTTCCTCATCCTTGGTGGCAATGTTTCCCCTCACATCCAATAGAGGATGGAGAGTCTCCCTGGCTCTCTGTTACTAATGTATTTGGAAAAAAAAAATTTGCTATCTCTTGTGGCACTTGCCAGATTAAATTCTAGCTGGGCCTTTGGCCTTTCTAACTTTCTCCCTGCATAACCTAATGACACCCTTGTAATTCTCCTGAGCCACTTTCCCCTTCTTCCAAAGCTGGTAAATATTTTTTTTTTCCCTTGAGTTCAATCAAAAGCTCCCTGTTCATCCAGGCCAGTCTCCTTCCTGCTGGCTTGTATTATGGCACGTTGGGGTGGCCTGTTCCTGTGCCTTTCAGATGTTCTTCTTGAAGAATGTCCAGCCTTCTTGTACCCCTTGCCCCTCAGGACTGCATCCCAGGGGACTGTCTCAATCAGTGTCCTGAACAGGCCAAAGTCTGGAAGTCCAAGACAGAAGTTTTGTGACTCCACTTCGCGTTTTTTCAAGAACTGAAAACTCTCATTTCAAGACCACTATGCCCAAGACAGACTCTGACAACCACGTCTCCCACCAGCCTTTCTCTATCCACAAAGAGCAGGGCCCAGAATCCCCAGGTTCCTCTTACCTGTGGCCAGATGCAGAAATTAATTTGGGGTTGTTTCAAAGTGATCTCTGAACTCCCTTCCAGTCTCATTCCCTACTGATCTTCTGTCTCTCTAGCAGGCTTCATGTTTCTAATGCAACAGAAAAAAAAAAAGTATTAATAATATTGGGAACTTTACTATCTTTTGGAAATTATTTTCAAACAGTGTTTTCTCTAGTCTTATGGTGTTGCCATATTTAACTTGCCAGACCTCATGTGCCTACTTTATTTTCCCCCTGGATATAGATGCCATTTTGAAGAGTGCTTTATACTTCTCATACCTCTGCCAGCATATTACAGGATGCTGTTTGGCTTCATCATTATACACAAATTTAAATGTCAAGATCTCAGCTTGGGCTGTAATGACAGGGTGCAGCTGAGTGACCTCCTCCTGCAGTTGTCTCTTCTGGACTCTGTTCATCTGATTTCCAGGAATGGTTATAAAGAAAAAAACAGAGACCATGAGCCAAGTCAACAAGGGAATGGTCACAATCACTTGAGAGAGATGAACCTGAAGTACCTATGAAAGCCTAAAGGGCTGATGTTCATGAAGGGCATATCCAAACAGAGCTTCCCCTCTTCTCTCCTGCTGAGGACACAGCTCTAGGCACAGCTCAGTCCCCAGCATATATCAGATTAAAACAGGTAACTGCACTTTCCCACAAGAATCTACTTTGTACTATGGCTTTCCCAGACTATGCATTTCGGGAGGAGGGAGATAAAATAAGAAGGAGAATAACAAGGGGGAAAAAAGAGCCCTACAGAGCATTACTCCCTACTGTGTGTCCTGGATGTCCCCAACACGAGAGCTCCTGGCATAGGAGAGCTCTCAGGCAGCACAGAGAAAATAATCATCCTTCTGTCACTTCCCAGGAGACCAGGTCCAGGATTATTTTCCTGGTCCTTCCATGCTCCTCTTCTGCTGCACTGGCCAGCTCTGCATCTCCAGCCCCATCCCTGGCTTCCCCCTTGAGGTACAGTGCCCGTGTACCAGCTAACCTTCATGAGCTCAAGGACAGAGGAGACATGGCATGAAATAAACTGTATAAACGCACAGTTTAATTGAAGGGCACTGCCATCAACGTGGCAACGCCTTTCTCAGAAGTGCTTGGCTCTTAGTAAAGTTAAAAACCTAGAAGTATTTCACAAGGAATATATTCTTTGAAGAAAAAAAAAGGTTATCTGAAAGATGCAGAACATTTTAGTGTCTCTTCTGCTTTAATCCCTGTTTATCTTTTGGTAAAAGTTTGCATAATTTAAAAGAAATAAAATCGATACAATCCAACAGTAAAAACAGAAGTTCTGTCAGACAAATCAGAAATGTGCATAATGTAACAGAGAACTATATTATGCCTCCTAAAGAGAGCTATAGGTCAGCTTGATAACAGAATTTTCCATTTCAGATTAATCACTCTTTAGTTGAAAACAAGAAGAAAACTCTCTGCTGAGAAATTTTTTTCTCATTTTCTTTCCCCCTCTACTGAGCAAAAGCCTTACTGTTCTATGACTTTTCCAAGACACCTTCAGCCCCGCAGACTGGGCACTTTGGAGTGTTTCTACACGATCTGACACGTTCAAGCAGAGGCAGAGTGTGCTGCTCTGACCAGCTGCAGCTTTGGTGTGCAATGGGCTGGGTTTGTCTAGCTTGGAGCTGGTTGGAACCAGATGGAATCACGGCCCCTTTCCACACAGAGATCCCTGCAGCCCCTGGCTACCCAAACCCTGCCAGTTCTGCCTCATACAGAGGACCTTGCAATGTTTAAATACAGAGAAGTCCCTTGTTTTTTTTTTTTCCTTCTTATAAGGGTGAAACCCAGATTTGAATGTTGGATTACCAACTGGTGAGCTTTTCTTCACGACCTAGTGCAAACAAAACTGGTTATAAAGAAAGTAGGTGGTGAGGGTTACTGACTTCCTGAATGACTCATGTATTTATTTCCCTTCCCTTTGTGGTAACATCAATTTCCAAAAGTTACCTGTCCAATTCTTTAGAAGGAAGATGAAGCCATGTCATCACTTACCAACTTGAATGCAAAGGACTTGGCAATAATTTACTGATGGCTTCCCATCCCACATTTTAATGTTTGCTTAAGCATGTCAAGAACTTATCCCAAGCAGCTCCTTAGCATGTACCAAAGGGCTCTCTACCAGTTAAACTGGAAAAAAAGGACATCCCAGCACTGCCACACACCTGTGAAGACTTCCCAGAAAGCAAGGCTTTGTGTTGCAACTAAACCAGCCTAAGGAGAAGTTTCCAACAAAGCGAGGATTGCCTCAGGTATCCGCGGCAGAAAACTTTGCCCACAAAATAAATATGAAGCTTTCCTGAGGGTTTGGTTTCCACAGAGCAGCTCAACTGAAGCATAGCTGTGAGGGAGGGTAGTTAAGAGCACTACTGCTCCCTCAGCACTTCTCCCTCACAAACAGCAAGGAAATAGCGATGTTCCGGTTTGGTTTCTTTTAAAGACACTCCACAGCTTAACAGGAGAGAAATACAGAAGTATCTCGGGCGGTAAATAGGCGCAGCAAGTTCCAACCACTGTTTCAGCAACAACGGTGAAAGCAGCAGGGAAACCACAGGGTCCTCTGGGGCACTGCAAACACCTCCAAAGCCAGAGCATAAGCTCCGTTTCTTCCCACCATGTCTGATGAAGTCTCATCAGAAGCTACACAACAGCTGATGGTGATGCAACCCTGAGGTCCCATCCAGCAACTTCAGTGGAGGAGACAAAGCAAGAGGAATGACCACAGGCACAGGAATGACTGCCACACCAATGCAAACAAGCAGCCGTGTTTGCTTGAAATTCGTTCCTGTTTTTACCTTATGGTGCTTTGGGTCTGCCTAAAACGCAAAGCAAACATTAATAAGTTTCCTGGTCTTGTCAGAAAGAGGCGCTTTGGGACTTTGCTGGGACAACACAGAGATGACTTGGGAGCAAACAGGTATCAAAGCAGCCAGAGACAAGAGCCAGGTCCTCCCTCACCAAACCCAGGCTGTGCTTCCCACGGGGCCCAGGGTTGACCTGTTGAGTGCTTTCCCTGTGGCACACAGAGCAAGGAATAAACTTGTTTGGTTTTTAAAGTCCCTTTTGTGTGGCACTTGCTGTGCAAGACCGTGTGCCACATCCCACCATCAATCCCAACAGGCACGAAGCAGCACTCACACACTGCCAGAGCCCTGTCCCCTTCCAGCCCTGATGGTTGGTCACCCACGGCCATATGCTGCTGGCTCGGCAAGGCACAGGACATCCATCCCAGAGTTTCCAGAGGCAGTTTCCAGGGCTGCAACCCACTCCAGGTGATATAAGACAAGTTTAGGGCATTTCTACACAGGTCAGGTGAAATACTGGGTTTAAATGCTTTGTTAAATGTGGCCCTCGATACTGAGTCCAGGATATTTTCCCAGATTAACATTAGAAAAGATCCAGAGTCTTTTTGATGCTGCTTCATGGAGAAGGTCAAATCCATGATTCCATTCCTATCTGCCAACAAGTTTTGCCCTTGTTTTTTTTTTCCCAGAAGGCCAAGATTTTTTGTTTGTTTTTAGCTTTTCCTTTAAAAGCCAATGGAAACATTAAATCACAAGAAAATACACAAAATCCTAAAATCTCAAACTAGTATCAAAGCACAGTTGTCAAAGTAGACTTTTAAATACCATTTGGTACACTAAAATTAAACATACTAATCTTGGATCTAGAGCTAAGGCAATTTAGAAATAACCAGTGGGTGTAATTCCCAGCAAATATATTTGGTGTTAAGGCACACTTAGGTGAAATAAAAAAAAAAAAAAAAAAAAAAAAAAAAAGCTGCTGAAAGTTTACATAAATCAGTTCCCAGTTACTGTGTTTGAGAGCAGCTACAGACAGGCATTTTCTTCCTTCTGAGCACAATGGAAAATTCAAGATTGCAAAGCTTGCATCAAGAACAAATTAGAGAAAACCTTCCCAGAACTACGGACTGCACAAATTGTCAAAGCAAAGTGTGTGGGGTCTGTCCTTCCAAAGACCACAGACAAAACTTCCCTGCACTGCCCCTTCTGCTTTCACCCCTTCGCTCTTTCCAATTCAGCAAATCTGCCAGAAATAGGAACTGATACTCTGAATTGTTACCACATGCTGTGGAGAGCTGTGGTCAAGACTGGTCTCTAGAAGTCCTTGGAATGAGGCAGTCTGCAGCAGAGAGATGGGCTCAGGACTCGTGTTGGTATCTGTGCTTTTTTGGTCCTGTCCTAGTGCTACAGGCTGCATGGGAGCAGCTGCAGGTCAGTCTGTGTGAAGCCATTCCCACAATCCCAGTCTAAAGGGGAATCACAGGGTCTTTCATGGCTGCACCACGTACTGTCCTTACCATGTTTCAAATGCCTTGACTTTTTACACAGCCTGCATCTAAATTATAGTTTCCTGTTATTGAGGAATACCAAAACATATGGAACACCAATAGCCTGATACCAATACTTATGGAACACCAAGAGCTAATGCAATTGGTTCTGTTCACTTCTGCACACTTCGTGGGAATATCCCATTTGCACTTAGCTCAAACAGGGCATATCAGGATCACTGGTGACCTCCCTGAATGCACTCCTTTTAAAATTCCATGCTGTTCATGCTCCACATGGAACTCACACAGGGAATTCACCTGCCTGATCAAGAGCAGGGATTTCTAACACTGAAATCGTGACTGGTTGCACACATGAACACGGGGCTGAACTACTCGAGGGAACAGCTGGAGCTGTACCAGGGCACGGTTGGGGTGGATTTGGGGGTTTTTTGGTGGTTTTTCACCCAGAGGGTGGTGGGGCACTGAACAGGCTCCCCAGGGATTTGGTCACAGCACAAGCCTGAGAGAGTTCAAGGAGCATTTGGACAACACTCTCAACCTATGGTGGGATTGTTGGGGTGTCCTGTGCAGGGCCAGGGCTTGGACTCTATGATCCTTGTGGGTCCCTTCCAACTCAGCTTATTCTGTGATCCTACTCAAACAGAGGGCTGGTGGGGAAGTGTAATTTCTGTCCTGCAGCTTTCCCAAAGCCTCCCAGGGAGCTCTGCAGGTATGAGCTGCCCTTCCTGGGGCCAGGCCACCAAGGTGTGGGGCAGGAGGACACTGGGGTGACATCTGCTCCCCCCTATTCAGGGATACCTGGGATTACCCAAAGAGCCCCAGGAAGATTATTTTCTTAACTTTACAAAAAGCTGTGGCTAGTCTTAAGACTACTTGTTGAAATGCAAGGTTCTGCATGTCCTTGCAAGGATCTGGTATGATCTTGAGTGCTTCTTAAGTGAAGATCCATAAACACAAACAAAACACTACAGCTTGATGTCTTCCTGAGATTTCTGTGCCTATTTCATGAAAGGAGAGATAAGATTTACTTGCACCTGTCAGACACAACAGCAGAGCAGCAAAGCCCCAGCAGCAGGTACTGCACAGCTGGCCAGCCCTCCCTGCTGCAGAATACAGCATGCCAGTGATGTGGGAGCTGTAACCTGCCTCCCAGCTCAAAAAGGCCCGCAGCAACCTGAAGCCCATCTCTCATTTTCTTTTTTTTGAACCTGCTTTCACTTGCTTCAGGATGGGCTGTGGCCCTCTCACTTCCTCATGGCAGTTGCATGATTCTCCAACACCTTCCTTCCCACTCTGCCACGGCCCTTGAGCCCAGCACAGCAGACACTGGGGAGCAGCAGCTTTGTAGGACGGCTTCAGGAATCAGAGGTGACCACCAACCCACCAACCCTGAGCCGTGAGGCAGGGCAGAAGAAAGGAATTGCTCAGCAGAGGAGAAGGCTCTGGTATCTCACTTTCCACCCAAAATAATACAGGAGAAACATTCGCAGCACTCTGTCAATAAAAGTTTCCAAACATTTTTTTTTTTTGTAGAGCATCTTTCGGGTCTTTTTTAACTGAAAGGAGCACCTTTGTACCTCACAGCTTTTAGTTTTCAGGAAGCAACTACATAAACCCCTCATCAATACTTATAAACGAAAGGGATGGCAGAATCTGGCTGTGTAAAGCTGCTGGAAAGGGCAAAGAGACAAAAGGGACAGATGCTAGCAGTGGGTGAGCTGGGAAACTGATACAGCTCCGTGCCACCAACAGCTTCCAAACAGTAGTTTCCTGTTACTGCATTTCTGTAGGAAGCCATGCAGGCTCCTTGTGTGCTGGGGTATAAAATTTAAGACTAAACACTGTTTTAACCCTCACAAGATCAAGAGAATACTGGCACACGGCTAGAAAAGGAGCTGCCCTTTAGTGGCACATCGGAGGAGACTGTGAGAATACAGAAGCCGGAACTCCACCTGATCAACAAGTGAGAAAATTCTCTTAATTCCCAATATCTAACTACAATGGAAGATGGTCCAACAGCAGACTACACATGGATTTAGGGGACTTCTGTTTATTTTGCTGCTCTGGAACAGGTTTCTTACAGAACAAGGAACAGATCACTTAGAACTGAAGCAGGAAGTGTCACCTCTGATTTGAAACAATAATGAAGTCGATGTCTAAATTTCATCAAGGGGGTTGTTTTTCTGGTTGTTTTCTCAGGCGTTGTCCCACAACCTTCCTCCTATGAGTATTGAGGAAGTACTTTCTGATCTGACAGTCAACTGCAAGGCTGAACTTATTAAATATTGGGAGAGATTAACCTTGCATAGACAGGAGGTTTTACGCAATTGTACAAAAAAGAGTATGAATGTTTTTCTTTCTAATAGAAAAATCTAAACAAACATGAAAAATGAAAAATCTAAACAGACATGTACTTAATCCTTCACTGACAGAGGAGTGGTTGGTTTACAATGCCATAATCTGAAGTTCCACCAAACCTCAATTAAACTGTTGGGCAGAGTTCCCAACCCCTGTTTAAGGTAATTGTAAAAGTCAGTAAAGACAGCAAAGCAACGAGTTACAAGAAGTGAGTTGGTAACCTATCACCTGTTTCCCAGTGAAAAAACCACCCAAAATAAGATCTGTGATTCTGTTCTGGAGCCTAAACAACCCAGCACTTTGAGGAGTTTTAATGTTAATTTGATCAGGAATAAAACACACACCCCTGATGAGGCAGAGAAAGGAATCGCAAAGCCAGAAGACA